>MDKH01216435.1:0-38765 GCA_005239495.1 Nicotiana undulata
TTCTTGGGCCAACAAATTCCCCCTTTTTGATGATGACAAACTTTGTGCTTCAAGCCTGTTTCATCTTAGTCCAACAGTGATACATATTAGAGTATTAAGCATTTATCATAAAGAACCAAGTTTATTAGGTTATAAATATCACATGTTCAGAGCACAACCTATCTTCCCTCTTTTGGCATCATCGAAAAGTTGCAAAAAACAATTGTGTGAATCCCAAATTTTTAACACTTACTCATGGCCATTTGGGCAACTGCATATGCAATCATGGATTAATTATCAATAATCAACTAAGAATTCAAACTATAAAAAATAGAGATACTTAATCAGAGCAAAAAAGCATCAGATTTCATTGATAAAGCGAATACGATTCTGCCACAATCGATAAAATAAAATAAAAACAGTTAAAACATGAACAACAAACAAAAAATTCTGAATCCGGGTCACTGAAAGTTCTAGGCAGGCTAGGACATTAAGGCGTGGAAAACCTGCAGACCTGGTTCATTTAGCCAAGATAGATGGTTCAGCAGACTTAGAAACAGATGAAGACTAGTCTTTCTTGGGCTTAGGGGTATGAACCTCTACCTTTGCAAATTTTTCACTTTGATGGACCAAGTACATCTCCTCCACTTCAACAACCTCAATAGGCTCAACAACCTTTTCTTTCCCTTTTTCCGCTCTTTTCTTCTTACTTTCCTCTAAAGCTCTCTTCAACTCATCCTCGCTTTGCTTTACCTTGCTCCTTGTAGTTCTTCCTCTTGGAAGAGAAATATTAGAAGTCTCAGAAGGAGCAATTTTTATTTTCTTACTGTCTCTTGTTCTTCTAGACATTTTAGCTTTAGGAGTTCTTTTCTTCTTTGGATTGTAATTATCGCCTAACATTTTCAGCAGATCCGCCAGGGTTTCCTCAATAGATGAACCAGGTTCATCTGTGTGCTTTCCTAAATTTACTAACCCTTCAGCGGCTTCTCATGATTCACTTCCCCCTGCGTTCTTGCTACTTTCTTCCTCCTTTTCTTGTTCATCTCCACAAATAGTCATTTTTACAAATTCTTTCCCTATCCCCTCTCTTTACTCCTTACTCACTCTCTCTCTTTTTATTTTTCAATTTTATTTTTACCTCCTCTCATTCTTGTCTCAGCCATTTCCACATTTACCACAGACCCAGCCAGTATGAACCTATTTTCTATGTTTTCAGCGACCTCAGAAATGACCTCAGAAGATGGTTATGGTACAGAAGTTACCTGTTTAGAATCAAAAGACCCAGTTTCTTCCCCCTCAGTCGTCGACTTGAAAGATTCATCGGAAATTTGGGAATGGTTCTGTAAGGGAGGGGATGACTTGAATGAAATTTTAGTTTTGAATATACG
Source organism: Nicotiana undulata (assembly GCA_005239495.1). Taxonomy (NCBI): domain Eukaryota; kingdom Viridiplantae; phylum Streptophyta; class Magnoliopsida; order Solanales; family Solanaceae; genus Nicotiana; species Nicotiana undulata. The sequence continues at coordinate 1,368 of MDKH01216435.1, forward strand.
GTTAAGGCTTCCCTAGAATCTAGGTATTTTAATTTGGTGATGATTCTTGTTGAAACAGAACTGGTTCAAAGTCAAATGGATAGGCTTTGAAAAGATTTTGAGTTTGGGCAGAGTTCTGTTCATGATTTAATTATTAGTATTTCAAAGTGTGTAGAGTGTAGAACACATACCTTGCCTTTCAGATGAACCAGCACGATGAACCAGGTTCATCATTTCAGAATCCTCTTGATCAAGCCTCAATTTTCAAAGATAGAAAAAATTTCATTAGTGATCAGTGAGTCATATCAAAATATGGCATAAGAGTATACTTTTTACAGTATGAGACTGAGCCATTGTTAATCTGATTATTTACACAAATTCCTGATTTTCTAGCCAATTTTTTTTCATTTTTCCTTCCCTTTTTTTTCATGTACATTTTGAACTGGTTCAATCAGGTGATCTTAATCATCCCTAATACTAACTTGTTCCTTTCAAAATGCTCTCTACTCAGTGCTTTTGTGAAGATATCTGCATGGTTTCACAACCAACTAGTTACTCCTTGATGTTCCTTCATTGCTTTGTTGCTGTGGAACAGGTTCAGGTACAGGTTCCAATGAAGTTTGGGAATTATTTTGTTCTATTCCCCCTGTCATGTTGCCCGGGATGGATGAACTTGTTCCATCACCTGTTCCGTCCTCCAGTGTTGCATTAGTTTGGACAGAGTTTCTGACCAGCCCAATTTCTTCATCATCTTGTTCATTACCAACCTCAGTGATTTCACATTTCTTTCCATTTCCAAAGGAGACATTTCCTCCTTTTAGGTCCTCAAGTGAAAGGAACTAGTCCTTGGTGCCAGTCATATTTTTTGAGCAGCCACATTCCATGTACCATATTTGGCTACTACCTTTCACTTGAATCTACAAAAGAAAATCAGGGGTTAGTCTTAGGAACCCAAACTAGTTTGGGTCCCTTTTTATAAGAAAAAGGATGAATTAAATTCTTTTTATCCCAACTTGGTAGCCAATTCTTCCTTCGAACAAAACTTTTGTTCTTTTGACTGGCCTTTTCTTTTGCATTACATTCACTTTTAAAGTGACCAGTCTTACCACAGTGAGTACAAATCTTGTTCCCAGGAAGAGTGAGGTACTTGCTTTTAGGATCCCACTTAGGTAGCGGATTCCCAAAGCCATGTCCTCTTCTATTGCTACTATGATGTTCCTGTAGCCATGTCAAAGCATCAGAGGACCTATTCCATTTGCTAGTTCTATCTAGTTCATGCTTGACCTTGCTTAGATCCTCCTTAAGGACTCTTATCTGCTCATCTCTTTTGTTCAACTCGTCTTTCATTTTTCCTAGGTTTTCTTCTACTGTTTTTCCTTATTTAACGAGGTTCAGGATTTTGTAAAAATCCATTCAGGATCCTTCAAGTCTTCTGAATATTTCTTCGTTAAGTTATTTTGTATTTTGTTATAATGTCTGAAGAGCAAAGAATTAGGGTTTCATTATATTGGAGGGGTGAGGTTAAGGTGGCGAATAACTCAGTAAGTTATAGTTTATCTCCACAATGTCATGTTAAGTTGCCACTTACAATGGAGTTTGATACATTGATATCGTTGTTATGTAAAAAAATATGAGTGTGAGCAAACATTCAGTGAATATTAAAGTAACCAAAAGATATCTGTATTTTGTCACTCCGCAAGGGGTTGCTTGTTATGCTAAGTTTAACATCGAAGACGATGAAACTCTGAGAGCTTTTTTGAGGACTACGGATGAATACCGAGAATTTCTTGTGATAAAAATGTTAGAAATGTATGTCAAGGTTGAAGACATTTGCAATAATGGGGTTGCGCAAACTAGAGATATCCCTTAATCATCAGATAGCTATTTTAGAGCAGTTTTAGCCGAATAACTTTCCGGTCGAAAGAGAAGACCCTACCCCCCACCAAGACGTGTAAATGGAAGAAATTTTACAACAGTAGAACGAACATTTGGCCTGATCTAAACTTATCTCCACGGGAGAATGAGGAGCGGGGAAATAATTTCTCACCCAATTTACATATAATCCACAAGCCGAGTGGTAAACTTCAATTTTCCTTTGTGTTACGATGTTTATTTTATTTATTGAATTTGTATTGACACGCATATATTCCATAAGGGGTACCGGCCATATATGAATTTTACAATTTATGAACCAACTCCCAGTTGGAATATGACTAGTTTTGGTGAGGATCATGGTGATCCATCCGGGAGACATCATAAACAGGATAATTGTAATGACCCCGGTCGGTTATTCCGTGGAATTCGCATTTCTATTACTGTTTGTGCCTGATCATAGGTTGGTTATACTGTTTATGATGTGTTAGAGTCTTTTGGCTCGGGTTCAGAACGGGTGTAGTGAGAATGGAGGCACCTAGTCTCTAAAAGTAGCTTTATAGTTGGAAAAGTCAATTGGGAGTTGACTTATTGGTAAACGACCTCAGAACGCAGATTTTATGGCTCGGATAGCTTCGTTAGGTGATTTGGGACTTAGGAGTGTGCTCGGAATATTTTTGTGATGTCCGATGTAGAATTAGACTTGAATTGGCGAAAGTTAGTTTTTGGTGATTTTCGGTTAGCAGTGGAAAATAGGCTATCGGAGTCGGAATGGAATTTCGACAATTGGAACAAGTTTGTAATATCATTTTGGATATGTGTGCATAATTTCAGATCAATCGGAGGTGTGTTGGATGGTTTCGACATCGTTGGTGGTATTTAAGAATTTCGAAGTTCATAGGCTTGAATTTGATGTGATTTTGGTGTTTTGATGTTATTTTGGTTGCTTTGAGGGTGCAAATAATTTTGAATGATAATTTAGGATGTGTTGGTATGTTTGGTTGGGGTCTTGAGGGGCTCGGGGTTGATTTCGGATGGTGAACGGGGATTTTGGGCTTTGAAATATGCAGCTTCAGCTGCTGGTGTTTCTGCTGCTGTCATTTCCGCACCTGCGGATGTTTGACCGCAGGTGTGAGCTGCAAGAGCGGCCATGTTGATCGCAGGTGCGGCACAGGGATCCTGGAGGAAAATCGCAGGAGTGGTCGTTTAGGCGCATCTGCGGAGCCGCAGGTGCGAGAATTGGCGGTTTAATGAAATTTGGCAGGTGCGGTCCTCCTGAGCGCAGGTGCGGAACGCAGGTGCGAGAGCAAGGGCCGCAGGTGCGAAAATCTTGGGCAGAAAGTATAAAAAGGGGACTTAGCAATTTTTAGTCTTCTTTTCACCATTTTTGTTGCGGGTTCCGAGCTTTTTGAGGGTTTTTGAAGAGGAAAACGTTTGTTCTTCATTGAGGTAAGATTTTTGGGCTTATGAACACGATTATATGTGATTAAGGACCTTATTATCAGTGTTTAATTGGGAAAAATCAGTGAAAAAGGGGTAAACAAGGGCTTGAGTTTAAGAGACCTTCTAGGGGTGATTTGAGGGGTCATTTGGACTCCGATTTAAGAGTTCTTTATATGTACGTACTCGTGAGATGATGATGATTATTTTGGTATAAATTTTTCCAAGTTCGATGACGTGGGCCCGGGGGTCGGGTTTTGGCTAATTTCGGGTTTGTGCTTAAAATTGATAAATTTCGATTGGGTTTCATTCCTTGGCATATAATAATGGCATAAATCTGATGGTTGGTAGATTTGGAGCACTCGGAGGCCGAATTTAAAGGCAAGGGAACTGCGGAGTAGTATTTTAGCCGGTTTTGAGGTAAGTAACGTTTCCAAACTTGGAACTTAGGGTTCGAAACCCCAATTTATCTTGTATTTGATGTTAATTAAGGTGACGCACGTGCCAAGTGACGGGCATGTGGGCGTACACCGAATATTTGTGGCAAGGATCATCCTATGGCACTGCTTAATGGTTATTTCAGGCTGATACTTGTATTGTGAAGGTTGTATTTACCTTGAACCTATTAGAAATCAGGTTAAGTATAAATGCTAAGGCTTCATGCCAATATGTTCAGATCGCAAGGGTCAGTTATTGTTGTCTCTATCAGTGACTATTTGCTTTCATGTACTCAGTCCTATTATAGCATATGCTTCATGCCTCAGTCTCAGAAATTGTTAGTTTATTTATATGTTATCATTGTTTTGGGCTGATTCTTATATCTGTGAGCCTTGTGAGTAGGACTGGAAGGTATTGACTGAGTGAGGCCGAGAGCCTCGTATTGAGACAGTTATGAGATCGGACTGCACATCGCAGCGATCCTCGAATCATGCCTTTGTTGGCTTGATATAGCGCTTGGGCTTATTGGAGCCCTTCCGGAGTCTTTACACCCCCAGTGAGCGCACATATATTGAGGGATGAATCTTCCCTGGGCATGAATCTTGTCCGAAGTTATTTATATATTGAGGGATGGATCGTCCCTGGACATGGATCTTGTCCGAAGTTATTGATATATTGAGGGATGGACTTTCCCTGGGCCTGAAGGCCAATACTAGTACTGATTGGACTTCCTTGTGAGAGTTTGGGATACTGTGTACATATCATTTCTGATTCCTTATGATCATATGTTGGTATGTAGATTGTACAGACATAATTGGTGTATCTTTGTTTATTTTCCATTATATTACTGTCATGTCCAAGTTTATATATTGTTGTTCATGATATCGGAGGTTTAGTCCGACACTACCTCTCAACCCATAGTTTGGGTTCGTTACTTCTGAGTTGGTGTACTCGCGTTACCCCCTGCACCTTGTGTGCAGATCCAGGTACATCGGGACCCGGCTCTGGTCATTGAGTAGTTGACAATTTCCATCAGAGTTGTCGAGGTAACAGCTGGCGACCGTGATCTCGTCATCTCTTGCCTATTCTACCTGTCATTATTTACTTTTCAGACTATGTTGGTCATTCCTCTTTTATTTTACATTATGTATTAGCAGCTCATGACTGTGTGACACTGGATCCGGGATTTGTAGGATTTATGTTTTGGTTTCATAGATTATTTCAGCTTCAGATTTATTATTGTTATTATCTTCAGACTTGTTAAAAATGATATTTTCTCTGGTAATCGAATCAAGATTAGTTATAAATAGGTGGCTAGCCTGGTTCCACACTAGGCTCCATCACGACTCCAAAATTGGGTCGTGACAAGTTGGTATCAGAGCTCTATGTTGAATAGGTCTCACCAGTCATGAGCAGGTTTAGTAGAGTCTTGTGGATCGGTACGGAGACGTCTGTACTTATCTTCGAGAGGCTACAGATGTCATTTGGGTTGACAAATGTCCTTGTTGCTTTTATGGTGTTGATGAACCGAGTGCTCAGGCCCTATTTGTAATCGTTCGTTATTATTTTCATTGATGATATATTGATATACTCACGTAGCTAATAGGAGCATGAGCAGCACCTTCGAGTCGTCCTCCAGACTATGAGAGATAGTCAGTTGTATGCCAAATTTTCCAAGTATGAGTTATGGTTGCGTTCGGTGGCATTTTTGGGCCATGTTTTGTCGGTAGAGGGTATTCAGGTGGATCCCAAGAAGATTTCGGCAGTCAGAGATTGTCCTAGGCCCACTTCAGCTACAGAGATTCGGAGTTTCTTGGGCTTAGCAGGTTATTATCGCTGCTTTGTGGAGGGCTTTTCATCTATAGCAACCCCGATGACCAGGTTGACCCAGAAGGGTGCCCAGTTCAGGTGGTCTGATGAGTGTGAGGCGAGCTTTCAGAAGATCAGGACAACCTTGACTACGGTACCAGTGTTAGTTTTTCCCACAGGTTCAGGGTTTTATACCGTGTATTGTGACGCTTCACGGGTTGGACTTGGTGCAGTGTTGATGTAGGAAGGCAAGGTTATAGCTTATGCTTCTCGTCAGTTGAAGGTTCATGAGAAGAACTATCCAGTTCATGATTTGGAGTTAGCAGCTATTTTTCATGCATTGAATATTTGGAGGCATTATCTGTATGGGGTGCCAGGTGAAGTGTTCACGGATGATAAGAGTCTGCAATATCTGTTCAAGCAGAAAGAGTTGAATATGAGGCAGAGGAGATGGTTAGAGCTGTTGAAGGATTATGACATTACCATTCTCTATCATCCGAGAAAGGCCAATGTGGTGGCCGATGCTTTGAGCCGAAAGTCATCCAGTATGGGTAGTCTTTCTTAGCTATCAGTCGGAGAGCGACCGCTTTCTTTGGATGTTCAGGCTTTGGCCAACTGGTTTATGGGATTGGAGGTTTCTGAGACTGGCAGTGTTTTGGCCCATAATGTGGCTCGTTCCTCATTGTATGATCGTATTCGGGCCAGGCAGTATGATGATCATCATTTATGTGTTCTTAGAGATACGGTCCCGCACGGAGGTGCCAAGCAGGTCACAATTGATGATGAGGGAGTCCTGAGGATGCAGGGTCGTATTTGTGTGCCAGATGTTGATGGTATTTGTGAGTTGATATTGCAGGAGGCCCATAGTTCCCGATTCCATTCATCCGGGCACCGCAAAGATGTACCAGGACTTGCGGCTGCATTATTGGTGGCGGAGGATGAAGAAGGATATTGTAGCCTATGTAGCTCGGTGCTTGAACTGTCAGCAGGTTAAGTACGAGCACCAGAGACCCGGTGGTTTGATGCAGCAGATCGAGCTTCCCGAGTGGAAGTGGGAGTGTATCGCCATGGATTTTGTAGTTGGACTCCCACGGACTCAGAGGATGTTTGATGCGATGTGGGTTATTGTGGATAAGATGACCAAGTCAGCACACTTCATTCCTGTGCCAGTCTCATGCTCAGCGGAGAAGTTGGCAAAGATCTATCTGAGAGAGATTGTTCGATTGCATGGTCTGCCCGTATCCATTATTTCAGACCGAGGTACTCACAGAAAAACAGATAGAAGGCCCAAGTATACCTCCACAAGTAATGCAAATAGACAGCACGACTCATACACAGTTAAGGTCTATATTAGTTCAGAATCCTAAAGCATGGTATCTAGGTGATTTTAAAGTGACAAAGAAACATATTTGATTTCATAACTCAGAGAGGAAGTCCTAATCCGTTTTGCCTACTGGTTTTAAACCTGTTGATGGTTAAGCAGTATACATAAAGAAGCAGACTTCCAGTTTTTAACGACTTTAATCACCTAAGGATTTCCTAGGCGTGGGACAGTGCTCAATAGTTACCAGAATTATTAAAGAAATTGTTTGAATTATATACCTAAACATGTTGTTCTAAATGTCCAGGATTCAAGAATTGTTATCAGTTGGATGAATCTATTTTTATCCCTGATTAACTAGAGGTGCCTAAGCGGATGTGGATGCAATCCTAATGGCAGGATATCTAATGAACATGCTTTCAGAATATGCAGAAGAGATGGAACGACCTGTTTATTAGCGTTGTTTTTTTTATCCTAAAGCATGATTTCTAAGTGTACATGGCAGCGTATGTCATAATGGCAAAGTACTAATTATTAGCATGTTTTAACACAGAAATTTATAAGCGATATGAGTATGCATATGCTGAAAACAATAAACATAGGACCTAAGAGGCATGGTTTCTAATGCGCAATCAAGAATATAAACCTAAAGACATGTTTTTTACCCTTCGAAACTATAGCATGCGTAGTACCCATCCCTTTTCACTATCCATCCCCAAAGAGTTTTTACAATAATTATTACAAACCTCTGAATATGAATTTCATAATTAAAAGTAAGAAAAGAAGAAGTTAACTATAGGGAGCCTTCATAATAGGACCAAGTTTCCAGGTCCTCAATGCCAAATCTTGTTTCACAACCTTTCTCATAACCCGGGTGTGTCAGAGTTCCCAAAGGACATCAAAGGATCCCGGACCGTGCCCAGTCCCAGATTTCTGTGATGACCCAAAAGGTCATCCCGTATAATTTTAACTTAATTTGTGTTCCGAGGCCCTGAAACTTTCATTTAGCTCACCTTGATGTGCGTGCGCAACCCGGGCGCATAGCCGGGAAGCCTTTATGTGGAAAATTGAGTAAATGTTGAATTTATTATAATTAATTAAAATAAAGTTGACTTTGGTCGACATTCTTGGTAAACGGACCCGGACCCGTGATTTGACGGTCCCGGAGGGTCCGTAGGAAAATATGGGACTTGGGCATATGCCCCGAATCAAATTCCGAGGTCCCAAGTCCGAGGAATGAATTTTTAAAGAAAATTATTTTCTGAAAGATATAAAGGTTTTTGCAAATGAGAATTTATGTGAAACCTGTGTTATCGGGCCTGTATTATGGTTCCGGAGCCCGAAACAGGTTCCATATGGGTTATATGAGTTATCTGTGAAATTTGGTACGAAACGGACCCAGTTTGAGGTGATTCGGACTAAAAATAGAAAATTTGAAAGTTAATGAAGTTTTTAGAATTTTCTTAGATTTTGAGGCCTAATTTGATGTTATTTTGGTGTTTTGATTACTCGAATAAGTCCGTAGGATGTTATTGAGGTTGTGTGTATATTTGGTTTGGAGCCCCGAGGCGCGGGTGAGTTTCGGGTAGGTGTCAGAGTGCTAAAGTGTTGAAAAATCTGGTGTTTTAGGTTGTATCTAGTGTCTGAAGTTTAGTACTATGCGATCGCATAAGAGTCTTCATGATTGCATAGCACTGCGTAGGGGGGAGTCATGTTACTCTATGCGATCGCATAGGAAGATCTGCGATCGCACATGTATAGGAGAGCTGGGGTGGGGGCTGGTAGGTTGTTCTGTGCGACCGCACCTCCTGGCCTGCTATCGCATAGGCTAGAATATGTAGAACTGTGTGATCGCACAGGCTTCTTCACGATCGCGGAGTTTAAATGAATAGTCCTCTATGCGATCGCAACTCTTTTCCCGCGATCGCATTGGTCATTTTCGCCCAGTTATTTCAAGTGTCAAAAACAGAATATTTCATTACGGGATTTTGAAAATTTTCATAAACCCTCTTCTTCCCCAAACCTCATAGACGACCTTTGAAGAGCTCCATCACCATAACTTCATCGGTAAGTGTTCATAACTCCATTTTCTTCCACTTTCATCAACTATTACTGATTCTAGGCCTAAAATCATGGGATTAAAGGGTAGAAATAGGGGTTTTGGGTAGAGTTAGGGCTTTTTGAATTTTTGGGAATTCAACCTCGTATTGGGGTCGGATTTCAAAACAAATTGTATATTCGGGCTCGTGGGGGAATGGGTGATCGGGTTTTGGTCCGAACCTCGTGTTTTGACCAAGCGGGCCCGGGGTCGAATTTTTGAATTTTTGGAAGAATGTTGGGAAATCTATAATTAGACTTTGGAATTGGATTATTGAGTAATTATTGATGTTATTGAGTCGATTATGTATAGATATGATTGTTTCGGAGTCGGATTCGAGAGGAAAAGCGGTGCTAGAGGCTTGATTTGCATTTCTGGAGCCGAGGTAAGTGTTTGGCCTAACCTTAGCTTGAGGGAATAGGTATAGAGTCTTATATGCTATGTGTTATTCCATGTCCAACGTATAGGTGAGGTGACAGGCACCTATATGTTGTGGTCAAGAATGCCCGTGAGTCGAACTTGATAATTTTCATTGTGTTCTTTGATATTCTCTGTGTTACGGATTTAGTATCATTCAGGAAGTGGTATACTGAGAGTATTTAATGATGTGGAAAGTTATTTGATTATTCGTTCGGTTGAGGATTATATTGTTGAATTATACCTCTGAGTGAGATTGGTTATAGTTGAGTCCCTTGCAGGGACGATAGAATCTTTGTTGAACATTTCTGTGTATTTGAGGTTTCTAATTATTGTATTTTTCTGTCTAATTGTTGCTTTCATTTATGTTATGCACAAGGGGACATTCCGTGCCGAGTGATTGTGAGGTTTCGCACGAGGGGACATTCCGTACCTAGTGATAATTATTTATGCACGAGGGGACATTCCGTGCCGAGTGACTGTGAGGTTATGCACGAGGGGACATGTCGTGCCTTTTCCTGTTTATTTACTTGTTCCGAGCTGTTAAGTTCCTGCTGTTATTTCTACATTTCAATTATTATCTTGTTCTGTTGTTTTTAGCAGTTGTGGCCCCTTTATCCCCAACATGTTCTCCCCCCGTAGTTGTATTACTTTTTCATTTCCTATCATTAATTCATGTTATATTATTGAACTGCACAGGTGTTATTTGTTGTCGTGTCCTAGCCTCGTCACTACTTCGCCGAGGTTAGGCTCGGCACTTACTCAGTACATGGGGTCGGTTGTACTGATGCTACACCTGCACTTCTCTATGATGTGCAGATTACAGCGCCGGACCCAGTGGGCACTGAGCGAGGGAGTATCCTTCAGTCCACGGCGACACCAAGGTAGTTCTGCAGACGTCTGCAGGCCTTGGCGTCACCTCTTACTCTTTTCTCTCATTTTCTGTCTTATTTCAGTAGTTTCAAGACAGTTGTATCTACTTATTTCAGACCATTGTATTTAGTAAACTCTTAGACTGTTCGTGAGATTTTGACACCGATTTCTGGGGTTGTACTTAAGTAAAATTATTACGCGACTTCTATTGAATTCTTGAATTTTGAATTACTTCCGCATTTTTATTATAATTGCTCTAGTTATTTTTGGTTATTTAATTATTAATAAGTCAATTTAATTCAAACGTTGACTTATCTAGCGGGTTCAACGTTAGGCGCCATCACGGCCTGAAGGTGGGATTTCGGGTCGTGACAATTTCATAGCCAAGGTGGAGTAAGTGCAGTATGGAAAGACCAGCTCTTGTGTGTCAAAGTTTAGAGGGAGCTCAAGGGTCCCAAGGCAATGCTCACACAAAAGGGGCAGAACCTAAGGGGTCTAAGAATATAGTGAAAGTGCTTGATATAGTTTTGCAAATATTGAGTGGGAAAACAGTTTGAAAAGAGACTTGTTTGAAAGATTTTGTAATGAACTACAGAGTTATGTAGCAGAACAGTTTTTTTTAAAAGAGAGTAGAGTAATAAGCAACATCCAAGACATAGCACCCAAAACATGTTCATACACAGCCAAAGAACACAGAACCAAGGCAGGTTCAGCAACACCAAACAGGGGTAATGGGGGATTGGGGGCAAATAGGGCACATAGGTAAGCACATAGTTTCAGGAACACTTAAGTACAAAATAAGCAATATGCTAGGGGGGAATCAAGGGATTAAGGATATAGCATGAACTTCAGGATTACTCAAAACCAAATAACATAAGGTGCAAATTGTTTTGCCACAGAAAAGTTCATGCCAGTAGTCAGAGAAACATAAGTAGGCAGAATCATATTGAAGTATACTAGAAGGGGGATAACATCTCATAAGCATGCTAAGTCTAAGAGAGGGGAGTACATAACAGGCTAAGTGAATAATAATGCAACCAGGTCAAGTACAAACTTCACAGCACAACCACAACTAAAAACATATTAGAAATAGGATGAATTGAAGTAGCAAAAGAAACATATTGTTTTTGGTACTTAAACTAGAATCAGTACATACAAGTATAGAAGAGAGAAAACACAGAGTGAATGACCCAAGAGTACAGTAGTCAACCTTGGTTTACAACCGGCTGACTTAGAATAGGAGAAGTAACAAGAGAAAAGAAAGCAGAAGGGAGTTTTTGTGTAAGAGAGAGTTTTTTAACAATGTGTTCGTGTCTGTGTTAATTAAAAGAGCAATGTATTTACAGTTTAAAACTAAGTAGAGAATAAGGCAAGAATCATAGTTCAGTAGTAATTATAGAAATAAGTACCAATTAGAATCAAATTAGTATAAGGACTCCTTTTAATTAAGTAGTCCAACTCAAACGATAATAGACAAGTGGTAAAATAAGGCAAGAGAATCGTATGAGGCTGAGTATAATCAATAAGTAAATAGCATAGGTATAATACAAGTATATCACACGTAATAGAGACTAGGTTCATCATGTTTTAATTAACAAGAATGCTTAAAATCAGTTAATATCACAATTGACCATAGAATAAGGTCAGAAAATATTTCACAAGTTAAAAATCAGTAGAGAATATTATGCTAGATTAGTGAAGAATTAATCACAAGGATTCAGGGACTCACAAATAGAAAGTATTACTGCTTTTAAGAGAAATTAGCACAAATTATGAGAACAAACAGAATAAAACCCATAAAAATCAGAAACCCTAAGAAGCCGGGTAGGGTAAAATCATAACAATTAGGGATTCATATAGAGCGTAGTTCAAATTAACAGAGTAGTCATGATATAGGCAAGAATGATAAAAAATCAGAAACCCTAACAAGCAAACATAGGGTAAAAATCACAGAATCACAGGATGCTCATGAGAAGCAAACACATATGTAGGTTAATCGAACATATACTCAAAGACGGACTCAGAATCACAGATTAAACTAAGAAGCTTAGGGCTTTAAACATAAAAAACTCAGATAAAAAGAGAGAAATTTAGATAAACGTAATATGATGAAAACAATAAAAAATCAAAAGGAAACCCGTATTTGAAAAGAGGTTTAAGAACCCTAGTTTCGAAGATGAAGAGTCATTTTTAGGGAAAATCGGAAAACCTTTAAATAAACAATAGAATAACTCATAACACGCCCAGATCTTTTGCAGATCTAAGAAAATAAGGGGCTAACAGTTAGGGTTTCATAGAGACAACCCAAAGAGAAGGAGAAACGGCTTGAGAACCACTGGTTCTAGCCGGAAATAACAGGATCTTACTCGGACGGCCATGGATGGCCGGAAAACGGCATGAGAAACCATGGGAGGTGAGTGAACTGCCTTCTGGTTCCTCTGAGGGCCTCAAGGCAATGATACCCAGTGTAGGAAGGAGATTCATGAGGGTAGGAGAGTGGTGAGATCACCATAAAGGCCGGGAAGGAAACAGCCGGTGAGAACCATGGAGGTTCTAGCAGAGAGCGTTTGAGAGAGATGATAGAAGAGGACGGCGGAGGGAATGAGAGGGAAATGAGAAGGGGGGAAGGGTAGTCTTTAGGGTTTATTTAGGAAAGAACGAATCTGGTCCGTTGAATAAAATTAATCAACGGTCCAGATCAAAAGTGGGGTATTGGGTCGAGTAGGATAGAGATTGGGCTTGGGTTATTTGGATTGGGTATTGGGCTGGTCTCAATTGGGTTGGGGTCAGGTTTGATTTAAGCTAGATTTTAAATAGGAAGGGGCTAATTATTAAATACCCAATTAAATAGATAAAGTAATTAATAAAAATAGCTAATAATTACATAAAATGAAATTAAGGCTAAATAAGTAAAATTAAGGTAATTAACTAGTATTAAAAATATAAAATGACGGATTATTGAATTAAAATAGTATAAAATGTACAATTAGACTATAATTGCAAAAATTATTGTAATTATAGTCAAATAATGCCAAATTGGCTAATTTATGAAATAATTAAATCCTAATAGGATTAAAAAATGATATACTGGGCTAGGAAATACTTTGAAATGATTTATAATGTAATTTATGGTTAATTATTGAATATAAAGTACTGAATAAATTAGAAAAGAAATTAGTAAAAAATATGGAAAATTATGAAAAATACCAATTATTATAAAAAGTGATATTGAGAGTGTATATGCAAATTTTAAAATAATTTGAGGAAAAATTGGGTATCAACATTGGGTAGAAAAGCTTTTGTCGATTGCTCCGTTAGAAGAAAGATCTTGGAAGTACTTCCCGGGAAGTACGGTTGAAAAGTGAAAACTCACGATAAGTGAAGCTTTTGTTTCCGCTTATTTCCTTGCTTGAGTCTCTTGTTGTTTTACCCTTTTTCTTTTGACAGTGTTTCCCGCTCGTGTGGCGTCTGCTGCATCCGTTCCCAAATTGTCCCTGGCTCAGGCCCAGGAAATTATTTCAGGTTCTTTTTCTTCGAAGAGAAAGGTTGGTGGGTCTAGGACCTCAGAAGAAGAAGAGGAGGAGGAGGGCACTTTGGTCCATAGGTCGCGCAGAAGGAAGGTGATCTTCGACGAAGAGTCTACACCTGTGGCTTTGCCTTCCGTGCTTGAAATTTGACTTTCTGCCTCCGAGGATGCTACCCCTTCTCCCGTGCATGATTCTGTTGATCATTTTTTCCCTGAAGGCTTTGGTCCCGTAGGTGATGAAGTTCCCTTGGCCGTTATTCCTCCTTCTTTTAGTGAACTCCCCTTTACTGCTCCAGTTATTTCTTCTGCTTCCGTTACTATTCCTGCTCCTACCGTTGCTCTTGCTCCCGTGGCTTTTTCGGCTCCTTCTATGTCCGTGGTTCCTACATCTATGCCTTCTTCTATGCCTTCAGTTAGAGAAGTAGGGTCTTCCAGCAGGGAGATGAGCAGGTGCTGATAAAGGTTCCAGCTGATGGGAGTCTTTTTAAAAAGTTTGGCCAGGCTGATGTGTGGCTGAAATCCTTGATAGGCCCGACAAAGAGAGCCAAGCTAGATAGCCATAGTTCCCTTACATGGGCTAATGAGGTCGTGTATACTTCTTTAAAGGTAGAGTGCATTTTCTTGCATTTCATTCTTGTACATGTATTTACCGTATCTAATTGGTTATCTTTTTGTCGATCAATCTTATAGGGACGGAGCTCCTGAAGAGGATTTCTAACACGGAGCAAGAAATGAAAGAGTGGCATGCTAAAGCAAATAACTAGAAGGGGCAATATGAAAGATTAAGGCTCGACATGGAGGCCTTAGAAGAAGAAAAATGTACCTTGGAGCAGCAGATGAGAGTCATGGCGGCGGAGTTGGTAGTGGAGAAGGCTTCTTCCAATCAAGCGGGCAAACATAAGAGCATCATTGAATCCTCATTTGCTGAGTTGTTGTCTCGTGCCTCAGAAGAAGTTAGGAGCTTGAAGGCCTTATTGGACCAAACGGAAGAGTATTCAGGAGAGCTGGTGCAGTCACTCACCCAACCCAGGAAGATCTCCGCAATTCCTTAGATAAAATTTGATTCCTGGAGAGATCTATCGCACCTTTAAGGGTCGTCAAAGATGTTGTTGAGGCTGAGAAGGACGGGCTGAGAGCTGAAGTTATGATATGGGAGAAGGATTACGAAGCTCTTGAAGACGCGGCAGTTGTCGATGTTAGTTGGGCGTACATGATTTCACGCCTCGACACATTGACTGAAATGAGTCGAGAGGATTTCGACCTTAATGCTGAAATTGCTAAAATCAAGGAAGCCATGGAGAAGGCTCAACAAGGTCAGAATCTCTCTTCACCTGAAGGTGAGGCTCCTGCTGTTCAAGTCTCCCCGTCCCAAGCTGCTCCTGCTCCCTCTGCCACTGAAGAATTCAACCCCCCTCCTGATGAAGTTTGAGAAGTTGGTTCCTCCCTCTCTTGTTTTTTTCTTTTTCCCAATTGGTGGTTACCCCCAGTCCCATCGGGGGTAAATTTGGAACTCTTAAAGTCCCCAACTGAAAACTTAGGGGCACCATAATGTACAAACACTATATACGGCTAAGTATAAGTTAATACTTAGTTTTTACTTAGCCGTTTTAATATATATATATATATATATATATATATATATATATGCAAGTATGACTTTTGTCTTCTATTAAGTTTCTGTTTCACTCTTTTAAGTCTTTTGCATGCTTTATTTTTGAGGTTTTAGTTTTACCTCTGAGTTTTGCATTAAAATGCTTTAGATTATCCGCACTTTTTCATAATAGGTACGATTTTGAAAGAGAGCCCTTTTCTTTTTTATCGACACTTAATGAAGAAGACGTCTCAACTTCATAATGGTGTAGAATGCAATAGAGAGATAGGAATTTTTCACATGTTTAATTTGTTTGTGAAGAAAGTTTTCTGTTTGAACTTTCACAACATTTTACATGTGTTTGATTATCATCTAAAACTCATGTTAAAACTGTTTTATTTGAACAGGTTTGATATGCACTTGTATTTCGTAACTATTTTTCTTATGTAATAGTTTTTTCGAGTTAATACAAGACAATAACTGTTTTTCGTTCGTAACAGTTTTTGTAAAGGTAGGATTTTTTACCCGTAACTGTTTTCATTGATAATAGTTTTCAATAATCACGAGGGAAATGCTTTTTCATCCGTAATTGTTTTATTCGATAACAGTTTGTCAAATGAGTACAAGGATTTTGATCTTTCATCTGTAACTATTTTATTTGATAACAGATTTCTATACAAAGATTTCATAATTGTTTTTAGTTACAACAGTTTTTTGAATGAGTACAAAGATGTGCATTCCTTCCTCGTAGCTAAATATTTTGCCTTTTACCATGAACATACATTTATGAACATGTTCGAAGGTTTTATAGATTAGACTTTGTGTTTTGAGTCTTTGGATATTTTGATTCTGCTCGTATCACTTGGGTAGATGGATCTTCAGGCTCGAGCTTTGACTTTTTTTATAGTCTTCTTTGCTTCGTCTTTGCCTTCCATACTGTATAGTCCCCCAAGTGTTTGAGATTTGAAGGATGAAATCTAGAGCACTTGGCTATTCCTTCCTTGTGTCCCTTTTCCTGAAAAGGAAAAACGTACGGGACTCGAAGGTATATAGTTTTTAGATGATGTCTGCTTAACCCTTTAAAACGTCCATCAGAAAGTGTAACACTATACCGGGAATTCAGTTACTTCCTCGCGTCTTTGCAGGTCTAATATCATCATCTGGTGATGGGTTAGCTTTATTCCTATCATCTAAAATGGTTAGTAAAATTTTTAACTGTACACGAAGAAAATCGAACGTGTGATACCTGGCCGGGGTATTCCTTTTCCTTAGAAATAATACTTCTTAAAATGGATGGCATTCCAGCTTGTTGGTAAGATCCTGCCATCCATAGCTTCCAGCTCATAGGCGCTCTTTTCCAGCTATGCCTCGGACTTCGTACGGTCCTTCCCAATTTGGACTTAATTTTCCCGTACCACCTTCTTTGGTTGATTGAAAGAATTTTTTGAGGACGAAGTCCCATATCTTGAAGTATCTGATATGAGCTTTACGGTTGTAATAACGCTCTATGATTTTTTTTTTGAGATGCCATCCGTATTAGTGTTGCTTTTCTTCTTTGTTCGAGAAGGTCCAGATTGGTCCTCAATTTGTCGTTGTTTGCATCCTCTGTGGCTGTTTTTGAAGTTGTTATGTAGGCCCATAGTACCGCTGGTAATTCATCAGGCCAATTTCCATTGGCTTTCTCTAGCCATTTCTTTAGGTTGTTGATGATGATTTTATTCGTTGATTCAGCTTGACATTATCCACAGGGTGATACGGCGTCGAAGTAATTCGTTTGATTTGCCAGCTTTTGAAGAATTCTGTGACTTGCGTGCCTATGAATTGTGGGCCATTATCACACACAATCTCCTTAGGTATTCCAAAGCGGCATATTATGTTTCGCCATAAGAATCTTTTAACTTTCTTTTCTCGCACCTACTTGAAAGCTTCCGCCTCTACCCATATTATAAAATAGTCGGTTAGCACGAGTAAGAACTGTACCTTTCCTTTAGTTGCGGGGAGGGGTCCCACGATATCCATGCCCCACTTCATGAATGGCCACGGTGATATTATTGGGTGCAATAGTTCCGCTGGTCGATGCATGTTATTGGCAACCGTTGGCATTTATCGCATTTGGATATGAAGCTCTCAGCCTCTTCTTCCATCTTCGACCAATAGTACCCAGCTCTGATAAGGGTTTTGACCAAGGATCTCGCCCCTGCGTGATTTCCACAGTGTCCTTCGTGGACTTCTCTCATCACGAACTTCGTTTGATTAGGTCCGAGGCATTTATATAGGAGACCTCTGAACATCTTGCGATATAATGAGTTACGAGTGAGGCAGTACCGAGCAGATTTTTGGCGAAGTGCTTGAGCTGCTTTTTTGTCATCAGGTACGATGCCATTCTGCAAAAAAATTATAATGTCGTTTCTCCAATCCCAGGTTAAATTGTTGAAAGTTACCTCATTTTTGTCCTGGTCTATTTCTTAATGAAATAGATGGACGACAATTGTATTGTCTTTGTTTGTAACTTCCGTGACTGCTGCGAGGTTAGCCAATGCGTCTGTTTCCGCATTTTTTTCTCTAGGTATATGTATAACCTTCCACGTTTTGAATTGCCTCATGAGAGCTCGTGCCTTTTCTAGATATTGTTGCATCCGAGTATCCCAAGCGATATAAGTCCCTTGCATCTGATTTACTACCAGTTGGGAGTCGCTCTTGATTACGATTTGCTCGATTGAGAGTTCTTGTGCTAGTTCTAGCCCTGCAATGACAGCTTCATACTCTGCTTCATTGTTAGTTATAGGATAACATTTGATAGCTTGTCATGTCTTTTCACCGGTGGGTGATATTAAGACTATGCCTAAGCCGGAACCTTTTACATTGGAAGAACCATTGGTAAATAGGGTCCATAGACCTAGATTAGCATCGTTAAGGAGTTGTAACTCTTTTTCCACTTTAGGGAAAATGCTATTATTAAAATCAGCGACAAAATCAGCTAAAATTTGAGACTTTATCGCAGTCCTAGGCTGATATATTATGTCATGCTCGCTCAATTCTATGGCCCACTTAGCTAATCTTCTTGATAGTTATTGATTATGCAATATATTTCTCAATGGATAAGAGGTCACAACATTGATTGGATGACATTGAAAATATGGCCTCAACTTTCTAGATGTCGTGACTAGAGCTAAGGATAATTTTTCCAGATGTGGGTATCTAGTTTCAGCATCTAGTAATGTCTTACTTACATAATAAATAGGAGATTATTTACCTTTATCTTCCCTTACCAATACTGCACTTACAGCAATTTCTGCGATGGCAAGGTAGACGTACAGCTTCTCCCCCTCCTTTGGCTTTGATAGCAATGGGGGTTTTGATAGATAAGCCTTTAGATCCGTGAGATCCTGTTGACACTCTTCAATCCATTCGAACTGATTTTGTTTTTTGAGAATTGAAAAGAATTTAAAACGTTTTTCGGAAGACATGGAAATAAATCTTCCTAAGGCTGCAATTCTTCCCGTTAGTCTTTGAACTTCTTTTTTGTTTGTAAGTATATCAGGCATTTCTTCTATAGCTTTAATTTGAGCAGGATTTACCTCTATTCCTCTATTTGATACAAGGAAACCCAAAAATTTACCTGATTCCGCGCCAAAAGCGCATTTTTCTAGATTCAATTTCATATTATACCTGCGTAGAATCTCAAAGGTAATAGAGAGGTGCTAGAAATGGTCTTCCGCATGTGTTGATTTTACCATCATGTCATCAATGTAAACTCCCATCGTCTTCCCCGGATATTTTTGGAACATCTTGGTTACTAACCTCTGGTACGTGGCTCCAGTATTTTTCAAGCCAAAAGGCATGACTTTGTAACAATAAGTCCCTCTCTTCGTCAATCACTTGGTTCTTGAACGGTCCTTGCTTTCTTTTCTTCTTTTTGACTGGGGCTCAGCCTCGTGCCTAGATGCACTTTCTGTTCAGGTTTTTGTTCAAACAATGGAATAGCTTTGAGCTCTTCCGTTGTTGATTTGATGTGCTCATCTTCTTCCGATTCTTGAATGACATCCAGTCTGGAGTCTACATCTGTGTGATTTGATTCATCTTCCGTGGTAACTTGGTTTACCTTCTCGTGACTATCTTCTTCTGTACCTGTTGGAACAATAGCTTCTTTCGTACCTGTTTGGGTAATAATTGCTTCCATACCTGTCTGGTCGGCAACTTCTGCCTGGGAGATTTCTCTATCTTTTGATTCTTCCGTCTCTACGTTTTTGTTATAATGTACCACAGAATTTATATTCCTAGAGGTTTGTTGATCACCCCTAATCTGTTGGATTCCCCATTCAGAAGGGAATTTAATTACCTGATGAAATGAAGATGGTACTGCTTTCATGTCGTGGATCCATGGCCTTCCCATGATTACGTTATAAGCCATGTTAGTATCGATGACTTGGAATCTGGTGTTATTGATTACTCCCTCGGCATAAGTGCTAAGTTCAATTTCTCCTTTGGTTATAACCGTAGAGTTATCGAACCCTGATATAGCTCGTGCCTTTGGGATCACCTGATATCCCAAGAGCATTTCTTCCACGACTCTTAGCAAAATGATATTCATTGAACTGCCTGGATCAATTAACACTCTTTTAACGTTAGTGTCATGAATGAGTAAGGATATTACCAGAGCATCGTTGTAGGGGAGCATTAGTCCGCCGAAATCTGCATCATCAAAAGTTATATTGTCTGCGTCCAGGTTTTCTCGAACCCGCTTTTCGTGTGTAATTGTGAACTTCGTGGCTATTTTGCAAACCACTCCGTTTACTTCTTCACCTCTGTGTATCACGTTGACAGTTCTTTTTGGAGATGGTGGTTTCGGGGGTTCCTGCATGTTCTTCATGTATGCCTGCTTAACTTTATCATTAAAAAATTCTGTTAAGTAGCCCTGTTTCAATAATTACTCTATTTCACCTTGTAAAAATCTGCAATCTGCAGTTCTGTGTCCATGATCGTTATGAAATTCACACCAGAAATCTGGGTTCCATTTATTTGGGTTTGACCGCATTTCTTTGTGCCATCTAACCTTATCTCCCATATTTCTTTATATTGAAACTAGTTCGGGGGTACTTACATTGAAGGTGTGATCCCCAATTCGTTCATTACCCCTAGGTCGTTCATCTCGATCCTTTCTAGATCTAGATGAAGATGAGCTCGTATCTCTGCTAGGTGGTCTATATTCTGACCTAGTGTTTTCGAACCTGGGACGAGTTTCACGTCCTGAGGGTCCCATATAAGGATCGTACCTGTTTTTACCTGATCTCTTATCTGATTCGGAGCATCTGGATCTGGTATGATCTTCATCTTTCGAACGAGCAATGGTATCTTACTCTATCTGAAGTTTAGTACTGTACCTATTATAAACATCATTCCATGTCGTAGCTGGGAATTCTCTCAAGCTTTCCTTGAGTCTTCTCGTGGCTTCTGAGCTTTTGTCATTCAGATTGCTCGCGAATGCCATGGCTGCCCAATTATCAGGCACCCGTGGTAGTAACATTCTTTCTCGCTGGAACTTGTTTACAAATTCACGGATTAGTTCTGTGTCTCCTTGTTTTATTTTGAATATGTCTTCCATTCTTTTCTCAACTTTTTGTACACTAGAGTGTGCTTTTATAAAAGAATCTGTAAGCTCGGCAAAAGAATCAATAGAGTTTTCAGGAAGAAGATAATACCAGGTTAGTGCTCCTTTGGTAAGTTTTTCTCCAAATTTTTTTACTAGGACCGACTCAATCTCTTGTTTTGTTAAGTCGTTGACTTTCACTCCGGTAGTAAAGCATTCACATGGTCGCGTGGGTCAGTTGTCCCGTCATACTTGGGAACATCAGGCATTTTGAACTTCTTGGGTATAGGTAAGGGTGTTGCGCTTAGTTTCCAAGGTTGCTGACAATATCTATCAACATCAATGCCTTTGATAACAGGTGGTACTCCAAGAATTTGCTCGATTCGATCGTTTTGTTCCTTCACCTGTTTCTGCAACGTTAGTAATAAATTTTGTAATTCATATTTATTAGTCATACCTGGTCTCGCTTCGCGAGATTCATTAGGAGTATCTTCCCTTGCTGAGTTTACCAACCCAGATTGGGGATTTTCCACTGTGATGGTATTATTGGGAGGTGGTGTCTGTGACGCAGGTGATGTCGCTGGTAATCCCCTTGCGAATTCTTGCAGAGCCTGGCTCACATACTCTGCAATCATTTGTTTCATTTGATCTTGTTCTACCGTTTGATCATTATCATTAACGTTGTTGTTGTTGTTGTTGTTGTTAGATCTTTCTTGAGATTGTTCCCTTGAACCTCCTGGGGATCCAGGGGGTGATGGAGTCCCATCTCTTTGCTGGTTATTGTCGTTGGAGTTTGACATAGTTCAAAGGATATCGTTTGAAAAGTAAACAAAGATTATCAGATTCCCGGTAACGGAACCAATTTATTTAACCAAAGAGTTATATCCCTTTACTAAAGCTATTTTTAGGATGAATACGGGTTTTTGATAATCAAGAAATAATGATAATTACGAATGAGCAAGTAAATAAGTAATAAGATGCACAGAAAAGTAAAGTGTATTATGTTTGTAGTTCGGATGTCCCTTACAAGTTAACTTTATTCCCTTATATAGGGAATTCTTCAGTATAACGTCTACCTCTTGTAATGATAACACATTAATGACTAATTATTATATTAATGTAACGTTACAAAGAATAACTGTAACTGTTGCGTGAAGGTTGTGTAACGTGTGGATCATTAATTGAAGATCTTTGAATCTTCCCATAGCTTTGTCCGGATTCATTCTGACAGTGTCTCTTCCTTGTCTCAACCAGGTTGAGTTTCCCATAGTTGATTACCTCGTAGGTATATCGTGTCGTGCCTCTTTGCCTCGTACCTCTTTATAGAATAATGTCCAGCTGTCATGTTTTCCTTGGTCCACGTAACTGGCTGAATCATCAAGAATTATCATACGCGTGAAGCTCTTTTTTACCAATACAAATGGTACCGCTCTTATGTCATGGATCCATTGTCTCCCCATGATTACGTTGTAGGCCATGTTAGTATCAATGACTTGGAACATGGTATTTTTTATTACTCCCTCTACATAAGTGATAAGCTCAATTTCCCCTTTTGTTATGACCGTGGAGTTGTCAAACCCAGATAAGGTTCGTGCTTTCAGGATTATTTGATCCTCCATTAGCATTTCTTCCACAACCCTTGATAGGATAATGTTAACCGATCTACCTGGATCAATCAACACTCTTTTTACGTTAGTGTCATGTATAAGTAAGGATATTACCAGTGCGTCATTGTGTGGGATTATCAACCTATTGCTATCTGTATCATCGAATGATATATTGTCTGCTTCCAAATCTTCACGAATACGCTTTTCGTATGTAATTGTGAATTTTCTGGTTCTTTTGCAGACTACTCCGTTTACCTCCTCACCTCCGTGTATTACGTTTATTGTTCGTTTTGGAGATGGTGGCTTTGGTGGCTCCTACATGTTCTTCATATAAGCCTGCTTACCTTTTTCACTAAACAATTCAGTTAGGTAGCCCTGTTTTAATAGTTGTTCTACCTCACCTTGCAAAAATCTGCAATCTGACATTCTGTGTCCATGGTCATTATGGAACTCACACCAGAAGTCTGGGTTCCTCTTATTTGGGTTTGACCTCATTTCTTTAGGCCATCGAACCTTGTCGCCCATATTTCTAAGTATTGCAATTAGTTCAGAAGTACTTACATTGAAGTTTTGTTCTCCAATTCTTGTGTTACCTCTGCTTCGTTCATCTCGATCCTTTCTGGATCTTGATGAGGACGAGCCCGTATCTCTATTTGATGGTCTGTATTCTGACCGAGCATTTTCTAGCCTAGAACGGGTATCTCGTCCCGAGGGCCCCATATAAGGGTCGTACTTGTTCTTACCTGCTCTCCTTTCTGGTTTGGAGCGTCTGGAACTGGTTCGATCTTCGGTTTTTTATTGGGAAATGGTATCCTCCTCTATTCGCAGCTTGGTACTGTACCTGTTATAGACATCGTTCCATGTTGTGGCAGGAAATTCTCTTAAGATTTCTTTGATCCTTCTCGTGGCTTCCGAACTTTTGTCATTTAAATTGCTTGCAAATGCCATGGCTGCCCAATTGTCAGGCACCCTTGGTAACATCATTCTTTCGCGTTGGAACATGTCTACAAATTCACGAAGCAACTTTGTGTCTCCCTATTTTATTTTGAATGTATCTTCCATTCTTTTTTAGACTTTTTGTGCACCGGAATGCGCTTTTATAAAGGAATCTACAAGCTCAGCAAAAGAATCAATAGAGTGTTTAGGTAAAAGAGAATACCAGGTTAATGCTCCTTTAGTGAGTGTTTCTCCGAACTTCTTGACTATTACTGACTCAATTTCTTATTTAGTGAGGTTGTTGCCTTTTACTCCGGTGGTAAAAGTAGTTACATGATCACGTGGGTCAGTTGTCCCATCATACTTGGGAACTTCAGGCATCTTGAATTTCTTAGGAATAGGCAGGGGAGCTGCACTTGGTTTCCAAGGTTGTTGAGAATATCGATCAACGTCAATGCCTTTGATAACAGGTGGTACTCTAGGAATTTGTTCAATTCGATCGTTTTGTTCCTTCATCTATTTCTGCAAGGTTAGTAATAAAGATTGTAATTCCGGGTTATTAGACATACCTGGTCTTGCTTCGAGGGATTCGTTAGGTGTACCCCCACTTCCTGAGTTCGTTAATCCAAATTGAGGATTTTCTACAGTTATGTTGTTGTTAGGAGGCGGTGTAGGTGATGCTTCCGGAAACCCCCTCACAAAATCCTGTAAGGCTTGGTTTACATATTCAGCAATCATTTGCTTCACCTGATCTTGCTCTCTTGTTTGATCGTTACCATTATGATTGTTGTTTTGAGTAGTAAGTCTTTCTGGGGAAGGTTTCGTTGAACCTCATGGGGTTCCATAAGGTGATGGAACTGGAGTTCCAATCCTCTGTTGGATGTTATCGTTGGCGTTCAACAAAATTTAGAGAATGTTTGCTTGAAAATAAACAAAGATTATCAGATTCCCGGTAACGGAACCAATTTGTTTAACCAAAGAATTAGATTCTCTGCCAAAGCCATTTTTAAGAAGCACATGGGTTTTTGATAACCAAAGAATAAACTAAAAATTGCAAGGAAATTTGTAATTGGAAAGCAGTAAGATGCACGAAAAGAAAGTGTATTGCAATAGTAGTTCGAATGTGTCCTTACAAGCTATATTTTACTCCCTTATATAGGGAGTTTCTTAATATAACGTCTGCCCCTTTTCAGTAATTTGAGCATTAATGACTAATAATGGCATTAATGTAACGTTACAATGGTTAACCGTAACTGTTGCGTGAAGGTTGTGTAACATTTGGCTCATTAATTGGAGATCTTTGAATCTGCCCTTTATTCTGTCCGGATTCATTCTGACCATGTCTCTTCATCTTCTCAATCAAGGTGAGATTCCCGTAGCTGATTACCCCGTGGGTATGTAATTCCGTGCCTCTTTGCCTCGTACCTCTTCATAGAGTCCTGTCCAGTTGGCATTTTTTCATTGTTCCATGTAGATTACTGAGTCATCATAGTTATTATACGTGTGAAACTCTTTTTTACTAATACACCTACGTTGGAAAAGATCGACAGGATATGCTATCGTCGAGAAAAGATCACCAGGTTATGCCGGTGTCTGGGAGGATCAACGGGTTATGCCGTTTCCAGGAAAGAAATCACCAGGTTATGTTGGTGTCTGGAAAGGTCGGCAGGTTATGTTGTTGCCGGAAAAAAGGAAATCACTGGGTTATGCCAGTGTCAATAAATGATCAACAAGTTATGTTGTTGTCAGGAAAGATCACCATGTTATGCCGGCGGGTAGAAAGGTCAACAGGTTATGTTGTTGCTGGGGAAAAGGAGATCACTGGGTTATGCCGGTGTCAGGAAACGATCAACAGGTTATGATGTTGTCAAGAAAAGATCGTCAGGTTATGCCGATGTATGGAAAGGTCAACAGGTTATGTTGTCGCCTGGGAAAAAGAGATCACTGGGTTATGCCAGTGTCAGGAAATGATCAACAGGTTATGTTGTTGTCAGGAAAGATCACCAGGTTATGCTGGTGTCTGGAAAGGTCAACATGTTATGATGTTGCAGGGAAAAAGAGATCACTGGGTTATGCTAATGTCAGGAAATGATCAACAGGTTATGTTGTTGTCGGGAAAAGATCACCAGGTTATGCTAGTGTCTGCTAGGGAGTGGGACCCTATGTTGGAAGAATCATCGGGTTATGTCGGCATCAACTAGGGAGTGGGACCCTATGTTGGCATCAACTAAGGACTGGGATATCCTAGGTTGGCAACGAGTTATGTCGGCATTAGGTTATGCTGGCATCAACTAGGGAGTGGAGACCCTATGTTGGCATCAACTAAGGACTGGGATATCCTAGGTTGGCATCGAGTTATGTCGGCATCAGGTTATGCTGGCATTAACTAGGGAGTGGATACTCTATGTTGGAAAAGGTGTAACTAGGGATTAGAGGCCTTATACTACTTTAGGTTTGAACATTAATTTTCTTTTTTTCTCTTTCTTTTCATTTTATTTTTAGAGAATGAGTGAATGCGGGAAAGGATTTTGGAGGAAACTTCCCTTTTGAAGTTGTTGCTGCAGAGCCACTTCTAGCTCTTGCGCCTTTTCTTTTGGTTAAACCTGTATTTTGCAAGGTTACTTTTGAGTTACACATGTTTCCTTCAAACAAAGAACAATTTTCAGTTTGAAACAGTGGTTGGTTTTGCGGTCTTGATTATTTTAACTTGTTTGATCTTGGCCCCTTTGATGAATATTTCAACTGCTTGCTTTCTTGCTGCGGATTTGGTTTTATCTTTAATTCCGAGGGATTTGTCTTTCTGGATGGAAATTGGTCACGTGGGACCCAACATTCTAACTTTGTTTGCCTTTGTAGCTCTTTCAGTTTTCGACTTGTCTTTCTTTTGGATTTCGGAGCATCGGGGGGGGGAGGGGGGGTTGGCCCCTCAAATTCTGCTGCAACAGTTAGTCGCGTGGGACTTAGCCTTTGTTTTATCTTTATTGGCCTTTCATTTTTGACTTTCCTTCCAACTTTAACTTTAGAGAATTTGGGGTATTTTGGCTTTTCAGACCTTTCAAAGGCGGTTAGCCATGTGGGGCTCCACCTTTTCAACTTCATTTGCCTTTATAGGTACTTCAATTTGATTTTCTCCTTTCAAGAGTTTTGAGTTTGAAGCATCGGCCGCCATGGCCAGTCGAGGTCAACTTGATGCCCCTGATGAGGCTAGGTGCCTTTTGCATATTGGCCTGTGTCAAACGAGAACCCTGTAAATCAGTTTTGCCATCCTTTCTTTGCCTTACTTTAGAAACAGAGTCAGACTGAAAGGGATTGAAAGAGAAATAACAAAAGAAATGGAGATAATGAATTTTGACAAGAGATATCCCTTTCGGGGAAAGAAAAGAAGGACTTATTTGGAGTGTAAGCGGCCTTCAATGAACATGACATGCCTCTTGTACTGGATGTCCGATCTAATATAAACCATCTGACTCTCAGAAATTCGTCACGACTTTTGCCTCGAGGTTGAGAAACCTTGCCCCAGACTGTGTCGATATCAATGACCAATCATCCTCTTTTCGATCAGTAGTGCCCTTTGCGGGTTTTCACCGACTAACCTCTCTTATTTCTCTTCTCGTCATCGCCCTGTAGTGCTCTTTGCGAGTTTTCACTAACAAGATTCTCTCATTTTCAATCTTCTCTACTCACTGTCGCCTTATGGTGCCCGTGTGGGTATTCACCGATAAGACTCTCTCATTTTAATTTCTCTTCTTACCATCGCCTTATGGTGCACGTGTGGGTTTCCACCGATAAGGTTCTCTCTGTTTAGTTTCTTTCATTTGCTTGCATCAGATCCAAATAGTTGTATCTTCCTATTTTGGACTTCTTTGTCGATTGATCGGAAGGACTTGAACAGGGTTTTGGGGTAAAAGAATTTGTATTGAATTACAATCTTGGAACTTTTCAGGGGAAACATTGCTGAATATTAACACTTGCCCCTGCTTAAACTCTTGGGGGAAATGTGGAATTTTATTTTTGGGGGATATGTGGAAATTTTCAGGGGAAACATTGCCGAATATTAACACTTGCCCCAGCTTAAACTCTTGGGGGAAATGTGGAATTTTATTTTGGTGTGACTGAACCCCAGGGAGAGGCTACCTACATATCCTTTCGGAATCAAGTCGAACGTAGTTCAGAGAATTATTTTGTTTTTGGGTTTTGTTTTGATTTTTGTTTTTGTTTTTTCATCATCATCTTTTTTTACAACACTTTCAGGTTCCAAAGAGGGTAATCAAAGAAAAGTAACCAGCTCAAAGGGGTTTACAAAAGTTGGATAGTGTTTGGGGTAGCGTGAATGAAAGCCTTCGTCATTTCGATCGGGAGTATCAACATCACGAAAAGGTCAAACATAGTACCTTTTGACTGCATATGCATTGACAGTCATTTCGGGGTCATTTCCTTCGATGTCTCCGAAGTCCAATACTCCTTTCGATAATAATTTTCTTATGATGTATGGACCTTTCCAGTTTGGGGAGAATTTTCCTTTCGCTTCTTCATGGTGCGGGAGGATACGTCTCAGGACGAGTTGCCCCACTTTGAAGTTCCTAGGCCGTACTTTCTTGTTATAGGCGCGGGCCATTCTTTGTTGGTACAACTGCCCGTGACAAACTGCGGCCATTCTTTTCTCATCAATCAGAGTTAGTTGTCCCAGCCGGGTTTTGACCCATTCATCATCCTCAATTTCAGCTTCGACGATGATCCGAAGAGAGGGAATTTTGACTTCTGCAAGGATTACAACTTCAGTTCCATAAACCAATAGATAAGGCATAGCCCCAACTGATGTGCGCACGGTCGTGCGATATCCCAAAATGCAAAAGGAAATTTCTCGTGCCCTTGCCTAGAACTTTGGATCATTTTTCTGAGGATTTTCTTGATATTCTTATTTGCTGCTTCGACGGCACCATTGTCTTTGGGCCTGTAAAGGGTGGAATTACGGTGTATGATTTGAAACTGTTCACATACCTCCCTCATTAAGTGACTGTTTAGATTTGCAGCGTTATCAGTAATGATAGTTTTTGGAATGCTGAAACGACAGATAATGATTGAATGCACGAAGTCTACCACTGCTTTCTTAGTGATGGCTTTGAAAGTGACTGCTTTGACCCATTTTGTGAAATAGTCGATGGCAACAAAATAAATCTGTGTCCGTTTGAAGATTTTGGCTCGATTGGCCCAATGACATCCATTCCCCAGGCAACGAACGGCCAAGGTCTGGCATGGGATGTAACTCTCAGGGTGGTGCATGAATCAGGTCACTATGTATTTGACACTGATAGAACTTCCGGACAAAACTGAAGCAATCATTTTCCATGGTCATCCAGTAATATCCTGCCCGCAGAATTTTCTTTGCGAGGACGTACCCATTCATTAGGGGGCCGCATACTCCTGAATGTACCTCGTTCATAATCTTTTCAGCTTCTTTGGCATCTACGCACCTTAGCAAATTTAAGTCTGGAGTTCTTTTGTACAGCACTTCTCTGCTTAAGACGAAACTGCTGGCTAGCCTTCTAATAGTTCTCTTTTTGTCTCCGTTGGCCTGCTTTGGGTATTCTTTTGTTTTCAAGAACTTTTTGATATCATGATACCATGGTTGGACATCGGGCTCTATTTCGACCGTGTTACAATAACCATGTATTTCTTTGATTTGAATCTCCAGCGGGTCAATATGGACATTGCCCGGATATGGCAGCATTGCAGCTAGGGTAGCTAATCCATCAGCTAAATCATTGCGGCATCGAGGAATATATCTAGACTCGATGGCTTTGAATCATTTGCTAAGATCCTCCATGTGTTGTCTATATGGAAGGAGCATAACATCTCGCGTTTCCCACTCCCGTTGAGCTTGCTTGATGATCAAATCATAATCTCCCATGATCAATAACTCTTCTACATCCATGTCAATAGCCATGTTCATGACCATTATGCAGCCTTCATATTCAGCAGTATTGTTTGTACAGAAGAACTGGAGAAGGGCGGTGGCTGGATAATGTTGTTCTGTGGGCGAAATCAATATTGCCCTAATCCCAACACCTTTTTCGTTGACCGCTCCATCGAAGAACATTTTCCAAGTGTTAGTGTCTTTTGAGATCATTTCGACTGAATTTACTTCCTCATCCGGGAAATTACTACTTAAAGGTTGGTATTCATCATCAACTGGGTTTTCATCCAGATGATCGGCCAAGACTTGGGCTTTCATGGATGTGCGCGTGACATAGAAAATGTCGAATTCCGTGAGCAGGATTTGCCATTTTGCTAGTCTTCCTGTGGGCATTGGTTTTTGAAATATGTATTTTAAAGGATCCAACCTGGTTATGAGGTATGTGGTATAGGCCAACAAATAATGAATGAGCTTTTGAGCAACCCAAGTTAGGGCACAACAAGTTCTTTCCAGCATAGTGTATTTGGCTTCATACCCAGTGAATTTCTTGCTCAGATAGTAGATGGCTTGCTCTTTCTTCCCGGTAACATCATGTTTCCTGAGGACACAGCCGAAAGAATTTTCCAAGACCGTTAGATACAGGAACAAAGGTCTTCCTGGTTCAAGCGGGACCAACACTGGTGTATTTGACAAATATTCCTTAATTTTGTCGAAGTCTTCCTGGCATTCATCCGTCCACTTAATCACCGCATCTTTCTTTAAAAGCTTGAATATGGGCTCACAAGTGGTTGTAAGATGTGCAATAAACCGGTTGATGTAGTTCAACCTTCCTAGCAGGCTCATGACCTCTTTCTTAGTTTTTGGAGGTGGCAGATCTCGGATGGACTTTATCTTCATCGGATCTAACTCAATGCCCCTGCGGCTGACTATAAACCCCAAGAGTTTCTCGGATGGAACACCAAATGCACACTTAGCAGGGTTCAATTTTAAGTTATATTCGCGTAACCGCTCAAAGAATTTTCTCAAGTCTCGAACATGTCCCTCTTGTGTCCTGGATTTAATAATGACATCATCAACGTACACCTCAATTTCTTGGTGCATCATGTCACGGAAGATGGTAGTCATGGCTCTCATATAAGTTGGCCCGGCGTTATTCAAACCGAATAGCATGACCCTGTAACAGTAGGTCCCCCATGGTGTGGTGAAAGCTATCTTTTCTGCGTCCTCTTCATCCATCAGGACTTGGTGGTACCCGGCATAACAATCCACAAACGACTGTACCTCATGTTTGGCACAATTGTCGACAAGGATATGGATATTTGGTAGCGGAAAGTTGTCTTAGGGACTTGCTTTGTTAAAATCCCTGTAATCAACGTATACTCGGATCTTCCTGTCCTTTTTTGGTACTGGGAATACGTAGGCTAGCCATGTGGTGTATCTCACTACTCAGATTACACCAGCTTTTAATTGTTTAGTGACCTCTTTTTTAATTTTGTCACTGATATCTGTTTTGAATTTTCTTTGCTTTTGTTGGACAGGCGGACAATAGGGATGAGTTGGCAACTTGTGTACCACTAAATCAACACTTAGCCCGAACATATCATCATAGGACCAGGCGAACACATCTTTGAATTCGTACAGAAGTTGGATCAATGCGTCCCTAGTTTTTCCATCCGTGTGAATACTTATCATGGTTTCTCGGACCTCTTCTGAACTACCCAAATTAACTGGCTCAGTTTCGTTTAAATTTGGCTTTGGATTATTCTCGAATTGTTCTAATTCTTGGTTTATTTCCCTAAAAGCCTCATCTTCGTCATATTTCGGTTCTTGATTCATTATTTTATGGTTAGACAGCGTATTAAGATCAGGGCATGAAGTCCGCAAGCATGTCATGTTATTTAAGGCCACATTATTAGGACTGAAAAATAAGAAAAATAACAAAATCAGAAAGAATAATAGACGATGAAAGTTTGATTTCATTTCATCGAATTTGAAGATAGCAGGGGTTTTACATTGGAATTTAAAGACAATAAAATTAAAAACACTCGAGTTACACCCTGAAATAACTCGAAGTGTACAAAGGATAGCAAATCATGAACTACTAAGATTCCCGCCTGACAGGGAAGGGAGTAGCTTTCTAGTTCTGCAATTTGGCATTTGGCCCCATGTATTGCACCTCAGCGGTGCTCGAGCTTTCCCCCGGCTGAACCATGTGAGCCTCATATAACATTTGTCTCATTGCCCCGCTAATCTCTTCAATTTTTTTTGTCGTGAAGGCCTCCTCTTCTTCTTCTATATATTTTGGCTGGACAAATGATTCAATGATGTGTGTGACTGGTTGAGGCAGGACCCATCTATTATTCTTGCATTCGTTGGCCCATTTTACATCGGCTTCCGTGGCTTGGAAACCTATGCCGAAGAATTTTTCACTGACAGGCAAGGAGATAGGTTTTGTAATGCCCTGTAAGGATACCCCGAGTCCTTTTCTAGGTTTGTATCCGTGTCTGATCATGTCGGTAACGACCATGATTGATGCATTTGATAAACAAGGCTGAGGGCATGGAGTACCTTCCTCGTACTGATCAGAAAGCACAATTGCAAAAGCCTGGTACACAATGTGCTCACTTCCTTCTCTGGCCTCAAGACAGGGGGTCGAGGGGTCTCTGTATATCAATTGTTCGTCCTCTCCATGGACCACTATTTCTTGATTTTCATATTCAAACTTGACCATCTTGTGGAGAGTAGATGGCACTGCCCCAGCAGCGTGAATCCAAGGTCTTCCCAGTAGGAAATTGTAGGAAGTGTCCATGTCTAGGATTTGGAACGTCACCTCAAAATCCACAGGGCCTATGGTCATGACTATGTCAATTTCCCCTATAGTGTCTCTTTTGATACCATCGAAAGCACGGACACACATATTATTTGGCATGATCCTTTCAATGCCGATTTCTATTCTTTGTAATGTTGATAGGGGGCAAATATCTACCCCAGATCCTCCATCTAGCATGACCCTTTTTACATAGTATCCCTCGCTTTTGACCGTCAAGTGCAATGCTTTGTTATGAGCAGCTCCCTCGGGAGGTAAGTCATTTTGACTTAAGGAAATTTTGTTCACTTCGAAGAAACGTTCTGCCATTCTCTCTAGTTGTTCGACCGAGGTCTCGTTTGGTACATACGCCTCTTTAGCGTCTTCAGAAGTACCTTTTGATGCTCATATGATCCCAGCAACAGAGACAGGAGTGAAGTCTGATCAAGAGTTTTTCTGAGTTCTTCAATCGTAGCATATTCAGACATTTTCATTTTTCTGAAGAATTCCTCAGCTTCTTCAGCAGTGGTAGGCTTTTTGAGGGGAAAGCGTTTATGTTTGTCCCTGTTAGACTCCTCTAGGTTATGATACTTCCCAGCTGGTTTTGCTTCGTTCACTTCCCTCCTGACTTCTTTTCCTCTATAGGTTACCAGTGTTCGATTATAATTCCAGGGGACGGTAGTAGTATCTTTGATTGGGATTTGTGGCCGAAGGCTGATGATCAGAGGCTCATTCAGTTTTGGTGAGACGGTCGGGCCCTTTGCAACATATGTCCCTTTTGGCACATACATTCTTTGTGGATTTGATTTCAGCTTCAATATTTTTGGAGGGCTCAACATGAGCTGCCTGTTTCAAGGAGCTCTTGGAACATAGAGGACGGCTTCTTTAGCTGGTATCACCTCTCTCTCTACTTCCTTGACCTTTTCTTTATTATGAATAGTAGGCTTTGTTTTCTTTTCATCCCTGCCTTGTTTTGCCACCGTTTTAGATTTCTTTTATGTGCCTACAATGGCGATGATGGCTTTTAATGCAGGGTCGAATTCCTTGTCTTCACAAATCATTCCAATGACGGACCCGTTGTTGTGGGCTGGAAATGGATTGTTTGTCACATTGGGGACCTTCTCGTCCCTTAGCACTACTTTTTTCTGTTCAATTAAGCTTTCAACGGCTCTTTTAAGAGTCCAACAATCCTCAGTATCATGCCCTTCTGCTCCAGAGTGATAGGCAGAGTTGGTACCCCTCCAGTACGATGGAGATTCTGGATTTTCCTATTCGAAGGTACAGGCTGCAAAATACCCATCTGAACTAGTTTCGGAAAGAGGCTGGAGTATGACTCACAAATAGGAGTGAAGTTAGTTCTCTTGGGTGGTTCACGGGGATGAGCATTGTATTGATAGTTGTTCTGGGGAGGGCGTGGATTATATGGAGCTTGGTGAGGATGGTTATTTCTGGGCGGTGGAGCTCTGTTTTGATTATACTGTTGTTGTGGCCTGGAATGCGGCTAAGCATTCATCACTGCATAGGGAAGTGGGGACATAGTATAGGTTACGTCCTGATGAGGATAATAATGTTGTGAAGCTCTAGGAAATGGGCCTGGATATTCCCGAGGTCGTCGAGAGTTCCTAAGGCTTGAAGCCATCATGGCTCCCTCCTATTTCTTCTTCCTATTTGCTAGGCCTCCGAGCCGCTCTGAATGGCTTGGGAGGTGGCTCTGAGGGATATCTGACTTAAGATACGGCCCGTCTTTAAGCCATTTTCTACCATTTCTCCAATTTTGATGGCCTCCGGGAACGGTTTGCCCATGGCAGACATCATGTTTTGAAAGTAATCGTCCTCTTGGGCCTGCAGGAAGACACTGACCATTTCAGTTTCATCCATATGAGGTTTTACTCTGGATGCATGTTCACGCCATTTGATGGCGTATTCCCGGAAGCTTTCGGAAGCCTTCTTCTTGAGGTTGGACAGAGAATTTTTGTCTGTAGCTATATCCACATTATATTGAAATTTCCTCACAAAGTCTCAAGCTAGATCGTCCCATATATGCCAACGGGAGATGTCATGATCTATTTACCATTCCGAGGCGATACCAGCGAGGCTCTCTCCGAAGTATGCCATCAGCAGCTCTTCTTTCCCCCCTGCACCTCTAAATGGATTGCAATATCTTTTTAAATGAATGATCAGG
Organism: Nicotiana undulata; assembly: GCA_005239495.1. Taxonomy (NCBI): domain Eukaryota; kingdom Viridiplantae; phylum Streptophyta; class Magnoliopsida; order Solanales; family Solanaceae; genus Nicotiana; species Nicotiana undulata. Next base: position 35,764 of record MDKH01216435.1, read on the forward strand.
TCTCCATGCCCGTTATATTTTTCAAACTTCGGTGTTTTAAATCCCACAGGGAGATGCACATAAGGAAACATGCATAAATCGGCGTAGGACACGCTCTTTTCGCCACTCATGCCCTGTATGTTTTTCAAACTCTGCTCAATACTTTTCATCTTCCGCGTCATCTCATCTTGTTCAATATTTCTTAAGATTTTATCCGGCTCCACAGGAGATTCAATTTTTGGATACTGCAGATAAGAGTTCGGAGTGACTCGGGTAGTGTCCAGCTGGAACTGGGGAGCTTGAAAAGTGAAATTTGATGGCTCAAAGCTCTGTCGTGGCAAGGTGGGTTGTGCCATACCGGCAGTTGGTGGTGCGGTGAATAAAACAGAGGGTATTCCAGAAGACGGTGCCTGGGGGCGGACCTCAGAAGGCATTCCGATGTAGTTTGATGTCATAGTAGGGAACCCAAATGGTATGAATTGGTTTGGTGCTGAAATGGGAACATTAGAAGTCCCTCTGGTTCTTGGGATCAACTCATGGAAATCGGGGATAGAATTAGGCGGCTCTATACCATTGGACCAAGCGTCCCACATTTCTAACATACGGCATCTCAATCTCCTATTCTGTTCGGCAACCGCTGATTCTGCTTGCGGAATAACCGATGTAGTGCCATCCTCAGGTTCGAAAATAGACAGATGACCTTCAGATGTCATTGTGATGCTTCCTTTGGATCTTGTAAAATAAGAGTGTGTCGCCAGAATACCATCGCAAACCAACCACCTTAAAAAGTAATAACCTTAAGAGTGTAGACAACAAACGGGTTAATTTGGAGATATTAACATATAAGGAACCACACTTTGGGATGCGATGCACCTAAGCAGTTAAACGTTTTTCTAAAATGTTTGTGACGGCTGTGTGTTTCATCCCGACTTTAATGTTTCCTCTCTTTTCTTTCTTTTCATTTTTCTTTTAGGGTTATGATAGAATCCTATGTGGATTGCCTACGTTTCATGATGCCGCATGAATCAGATCATTACATAGTTCAAGAGATAGATATAAAATAACCAAGGTGCAATTTTCATTTCATTACTAAAGATAGATCTTTTCATTACAAGTAATTGGAAATACTGACAACCATGAAAGGAAAGTACAGACTCTAGACACTGATAATCATAAGAGAAACAGTATAGACTCAAGATAAAAGACAAAACAACTTAACATTCTAAAAAGCAGTAAAAGTACACACTCGAAAATTAAAACATCAATAGTAAAAGAGGGCTTCTGGTTGTCTTCTAGAACTGGTGGTGCATTGGCTGGTCTCTGTGCAGGCCTGCGTGCAATGTCTCCCTGAAGTCTATCCAAATCATCCATCACTTGGTGCGAATTCCGGCGAAATAGAAGATCTACGTGACCAAATTTTTCTGTTAAAAAGAGGATCTCTCTTCTTCTTCATTCTCAAGAGGAATGCATCAACAAAACTTCCCTTCCATATAGATCGTCGTGGCATGAACTAATTTCTTCGCTTCGATTCCGCCCCTAAAGCTAGCTCCTACTCCTCCTCATTCTCTTTTAGGATAGGATCCTCCTTGGTCCTTTTTACATAACATTCTCGGATGCCTCCGGTCGATAGGTCGGTCCCCGGACGAAAGTCACCCTCGAGGCAAAGAACATGGAGGTCGTCATAATTTCACACTCGTGACATTTCTGCACAACGTAGTCAGCTATTTCTTTGATCATGTTCCTGATGACCCTTTTCTCCTTAAGCAGTCGCCCTATTTGTTGTGCACGGTCTTCCAATACTTGGGCATCTGCATTATTTTGGTCTTGTAGTTGTTGCACTGTTTCTTCCAATTGGCTAATCCGCGCACAAGAGTGCTCCCTTTCTACTCTGAAATCTTTAGTCTGTTGGACCATTTCATTTCTAATGGCAAAAAAAAATTCCTTTAAGATTGCAATTTCTTTGCCATATTTCTGCCTCAAGTGATGAGCATGTTCTTCTTCCCCCTTTGTTAGCTTGTTTTGGGCATCTAGCAAGTCTTTTTCAGCTTTAGTCAAATCAAATTCATACTCATGAACCTTTGTCCTCAGGTTGCTAATGATTTTCTCATCCCTTTCACTCCTTACGGGTGTTTCGGCGGCTATTTTTAAATTCCGGACTTGGGCATGGAGTGCCTCATTCTCTCGGGTCAACTGTCGTTTCTCGCCTTCAACTACCTGTGCTTGCAACTGATTGTCAAACTCAAGGTTCCTCAGTTTCTCCTTCAGAGCGTGGATGGTGGCTTGATACCATTTTTTCTTTTCTCCCCAAGCCAACCTTTCTTGAATCTTATAGTCAAAAGCTTGAACATGAGGCCTTTTGGAAGGCCTTTCCGACTCAGGTTCCGGTTCCTCAATTATGCAATTTCTTTTTTCAAACCACGCCGCGTAGCCTAGATCTACTTCACCTCTAGCAAGGTCAAGCACTTGAGTATCTTCTTTCAAGTACCGACACCCATTCCAGCTTTGTTGAATTAAGGTCTCAGGTAAGGGAGCTTCCGGGTGTAATTCAATGACCTGGGTGCTCAAATCTTCCTCCTCGGGTACTACTTGATACTGGACCAACTGTCTCAAAACCCTTTGGGGTGCATAGGGTTGAACACTTTTGAGACCCATCAACAGCAAATGATTTCTTGCATCCGACATATGTATGACCTCCCTGATAGGCAACCATCCCAGAGTCCATTCTATTTGACTTGCTCGTAAAGTTATCAGATGATCAACCCAAGCCTCAACTCCTTCCAGGGTACGATAATCCTTTATCCTCTCTTCATAGCTCTCAATAAAGTTGGTTTTGTCAAGACCATAGCTCATAAACTTCGGGTTATGACGAAGGTGTTCGATTAGACATATTTGGAGAATAATGTTGCAACCTTCAAAGAATGTTTTCCCCGGTAAATATCGGATAGTATGAGTGGAGCCAATGTGTTACACCCCATGTTTTCGTACATGAGAGTACATCGTAAGTTAATTGATGTAAGCTCACG
>ML266770.1:0-19854 GCA_005239495.1 Nicotiana undulata
CCCCAGGTTCCCTCATAGGCTGTGCGTTCGCGACCTACATGGTGCGTTCGCACAGCTTCCTCATACTACCCTCCGCGTTCAAACTCAAACAGGTGCGTTCGCATAGGCTTAGAACTAACCTGACCCCCAGACCCCACACAACCCTGTGCGTTCGCACTCCCTTAAGTGCGTTTGCATAGGGTAATTCCCTGGACACCAGCAACAACACTCACACCAGATTTTTCTAAGGTTTTTGCACTCCGACACTTACCCGAAACTCACCCGAGCCCTCGGGGCTCAAAATCAAATATACACACAACTTCAAAAATATCCTACGGACTTATTCGTGTAATCAAATCACCAAAATAACATCATAAACATCGAATTAAACCTCAAAATCAATGAAAACTCTCAAAACTTCTTAAACTTCAAATTTTGCATTAATGATCTGAATCACGTCATACCAAGTCCGTTCCTTACCAAACTTCACAGATAACACATATAAATCATATCGAACCTGTACCGGGATCCGAAACTAAGATATGGGCCCGATACCACAGGTTTCACATTAAATTTCATTTTCAAAAACCTTTATATTTTTCAGAAAATAATTTTCTTTAAATATTCATTTCTCGGACTTGGGACCTCGAAATTCGATTCCGGGCACACGCCCAAGTCCCATATTTTCCTACGGACCCTGCGGGACCGTCAAATCACGGGTCCGGGTCCGTTTACCTAAAAATATTGACCAAAGTCAACTTTACTCAATTTTCAACACAAAAATATCATTTTCATCAGTTTCTCACATAACGGCTTTCCGACTACACGCCCGGACTGCGCAAGAAAAACGAGGTGAGATGGAAGGAGGTTCTCATGACCTCGGAACATAAATTTAGCTAGAAATACACGGAATGACCTTTTGGGTCATCACATTGAAACTACTATGATTTTAATTTTATGTACTCCTTGTCCCAATTATATGTCACTCTCTCCATTTTGGGTTGTCTCAAATTGTTTTAATTTTTATACAGCTTGAACTTTGATGTAATATTTCCACATCAACTAATTTTTCAAACGCTACTTCAATACTTTCTTCAAGTATCACGAATATAATATTTTGGTCAAATTGATTACTAATTGTGCTTATGTTCTTGATTCCCCGCGTGTCATATTATTCCATCATTTGTTCATGGGTCTTCAAAAATACGTAAATTGATTTATGATATTAATGAGTGGCATAATGGTCTTATGTCGTTCCGAAAGATTTTATTAACGTACTTCTCATGCATTGCATTCATTTACATGTACATTGACCAACGACCAGATGGCTTTATATACTCGTATATATATATGTATATATATGAATATGAAATATGGGAAAGGTTATAGCGTTATATACACACCACCACGTGATCAGCTGGTATACGTTGATGATTTGCTCATAGTGGCCGAGATGATATGATGGGATGCCCTTAGAGGCTTGATGATGTTATGTACGTACAGACCTATGCATTACATGACATTTATACGCATATGCATGACATTATAAATATTTCATGATTTGCAGAGCTATCCAGACTTACAGATTGAGTCATTTACTCCATGTTTCTTCCATGTCCTTTATATACTGATTTACATGCCTTACATACTCGGTACATTATTCGTATTGACGGCCTTTTGTTGGGGACGCTGCATTCATGCATGCAGGTATAGATAATTAGTTTGACGAGCCCTCATAGTAGACGAGATTGGCATTCAGCGAAGGATCGGTTAGACTCCACCTCATTCGGAGTGCAACCGAGTCTATGAGTCATCGTGTCAAAGTTTTGCTACAGATTTATGGGTAGGCCGGTATGTCGAATAATCTTAGAGGCTTTCTAGACAGATGTTCATTTTATACATTATGTCAGAGGCCTTGATGATCCATATGCATTCATGTTTTAAGAAAAATGGTTCGGTGATACAATGTTGTCCACTTACAATTGTACATTACGAGTTGTGGTCATGTTGTCCCATGATAGTTACAAAAGGAATGAATGAGTTTCAGAGTGGTTCGCTTGGGCCAGTGCGGCACCGGGTGCCATCCACGCCTCCCAAGGTTGGAGCGTGACAGGTTTCAAGCGACTTTTTTAATGAAAATTTTCCATTTTTATGAATAGTCTCAATATAGCATGTTCCCAACCTAGTAAAGGGGCTGCTAGTTATAGTGCGCAGTGTATTAGTGAATAGCAAAAGCGCATTGAGATTACTAATGACGGATGGAGGTTGAGGATAGAACATGTTCGGTGTCATGATGTCTCGACTAAGTAAAATATTTTTGCCTCTTATCGATAGTTCGTAGTAGGTTATTTCGTACGTTTCTCGGATCAGATAGAAGCACCAACTCCATTATTGATGCTTTTTTTCTTCTTTCTTTTACTAAGTCTGACTCTAATTTCTCCCAGCTTAAAAGTAGTGAATTTATAATGTTACATAATCCTAACTAGCTTCAAATTAAGTAGTTGTTACATAGAATTTTGCTTTAATTAGATCTGCAGTTACACATGAACAATGTAACATATTTGGGGGGTGGGGGTGGGGGGTCATTATTTTTGTGGGAGATTCAAGAATATAAGGCTGATTTAATAAAAGTGTTCATATAAATTATTTATATAATAATCGAGAAATTTCCGAGGGTCAGATAATACACGACTTCTAAATAGGCCTGCTCCTCTTGTGTCCACTTGAATCCCCTTCAGATGAAATATCCACAAATTTAGTGAAAGAAGTTGAAAGATCAGCATAGAGGTCAACTACCCTTCTAATATTATTGTTAAGTTCTCTGATTAATCCAACATTTCTTCTCAAATTATCAGGGATTTTGGATTCTTGATTCTGATTAATTTCATTGATTAATAGCCTATTCTGATCTAGTATATTCTGAACTTGTACAAAACTCTTCTGAAATGTTTGTACAACTTTGCCATCTATTTGTGTACCATTGCCTAATCCAGACAATGTATCTCCCTCCATTTTCTCCCTCTTTCAATTCAAATCAGGTTCTGCAATAGTAGATCCTATAAACAAAAGGAACAAAAAAAACATAACACAATATGAGGAAAGAAAAAGGAAAAAAAAAAAAGAGAGACAATTTTAATGAGTTATATACATTGACGGTGTAAAGAGATTTTACACGATCATATTACTTTTACAAGTTGTAGCAAGTAATCTGCGTTATTTTTAAGATTATAATTTTCATTTTCTTATGAAAAGTTATATGTGGATATTGAAGGGAAACTTTGAAGCAACAGTAAAGTTGTCTCTGTGTGACCTATAGGTCACGCACTCGAGTCGTGGAACCAGCCACTAATGTATGAGTAGGGTAGACTGCCTACATCACATCCTTTTCCGAATCCTGCATGAACGCGAAATACTTTGTGCACCATGATCCCCCCCCCCCCCTTTTTTTTTTATATATGTGTGGATATATTTTACAGACCTAATAGTGTAAAATTTATGAAAAGTTATATGTGAATATATTTTATGACCTGGTAGGGTAAAACTTCTTTAAACTACTTATATATATATATATATATATATATATATATATATATATCTCTTTTTCTTTTCTTTTTTCTTTTTTTTTTAAATTTTTGCTATTGGAGCTTGAATGATTTCAAGTGAATATTATGAGGTATATATTCTACACTCAATGTACAACCTTACCAATTTCCACTTTGACACCACACCCCCAACTTAGGCTTTTTGCCTCATTCTCAATATTCAAGGAGGGACGGGTTCAAAACAAAGAATTATTTTACAAAAGGNGAACTTATCATCATATGTACTTGGCTATAGTATCAAGAAAAGGCACACATACAAAACATGATACTCTACAAGTTTTTTCTTGAATTGTTTAAAGAAAATTTGTGCACAAGAGACAACATCTGAATCATGTAAGAAACATGCAGTATGAAATTATTAACATCATTATTATTTTTATTAATTATTGTCTATTTATTATTTTAAGGTATGATGAGATGGAAAAAAAAAGTAGCAGATCCCATTTCCCTAAAAGGAACCTTTTTATTGTGTACTCAGTTATACCCAACTAAAGGCCTAAGCTCAGAGTTTCAAACGAAGAATCTCAGATATGACCAGTCAAAATTTTACAGTACAAAATTTGGCAATAACTCTCATTTGGCTATCTTTTCAAGACACCATTTTTTCTCAAGAAAGAAATAAAATTTGGATAAAATTTAAACAGAACAGTTCGGTGCACAAAGCATTCGCATTCATACAGGATTCGGGGAATGACCACACCCCAAGAGGTGTGATGTAGGCAACCTACCTGATGCAAGTATCAGTAGCTAATTCCACAGGTCGAACCCGTAATCTATAGATCGGACGGATACAACTTGAACGTTTTTTTTTTTCTTTCCCTCAAAATCAAAATTTGGATAATATTGAAAAGTCAAAAACCATTTGCATTATTAAAAAGGCTGCCTAACCAAAATCTTGAAGAACATAGAATGACCTCTCAAAAAGGAAAAAAAAAATTAAAAAAGAGGAGCTATACGATGATATCAAGTAGTAGAAGAAAATTATTTATACTTAAAAAATCTGAAAATTCATTGAAGTCTATTTCTTAAAATATTAAGATGCATAGAAACAAAAATATCCAATTTCTGAAAGTGTAAAAATCAAGACTCTTTTTAACAAATTACCAACTTGGGAACTCATATTAACTTCCAAAAGTAGACCAGAAATTATTAAATTTTCATATAAGTTTTCACACTCAATAAATGAAGGGAAAAAAGAATAAAATACACATAATTAAAATGATTACGTACCTTGAAAATTTGAGAACATGATTCTGAAAAGGAAGAGGACAGAGATTTAAACAGCAGAACTGATCGGAGACTTAATGGGAATCTTCAGAGTGAGAGAGAAAAGGAGAAGAAAACAGAGAGAAAGAGAATATGTAGATTTAACAGTCGCGTTTATTTCTTCTTCCTTTTTCTGAATTTATTACTATATTCACCTATTTATAACGAGACTTCTGTTTTATTTTCACAAGGAGAAAAGGTTCTAATTTATCGATTTATAATACAAAATATTTTAGATTCTTGATAGCAGAGTGAGCACGTCGAGAATTGTGATAGGAGGTCAGTAGGCAGTTGTGTGTGTTCCTATCAGGAGTATTAGGCGGTATTTAAAAAAGCTTGGGCTTAAGACTATGCGTTTTACATATGTCTTAGCTAGACTTAAGTCCCATGTTATTTAATTTTTAATATTTTATAAAATAATATAATTATAGTAAATATGTATAAATAGGTAAAATTGCATAAAAATTAATGAAAACTATAAATATGTGGAATATATATATATATATATAGACGTGCTCCATCCCCACATAAAATTAGTCAAAACAATCTATTATATGTTACTTACAAACACAAGTAACTTGAGTCGAAAAGAATAAAGTTTTCTACATGGAGGAATAAAAAATGACTAACTTGCAATTTGAACTTTGAACTTGCAAGGAGAATGGAGTTCTCTTTGTATTTGTTAAAAAAAACTACTATTCGTTGCTTTTGGGAGATAGTAGCACACTAGCAGACAAGATAAAGAATTGGGAAGGACCATAAATTAGGGCTTCAATCAATAAAAAAAGGTCTTGATTTTTAAATTTAATATATTTAAGCTCATTTTTAAAACTTTTGAGTAATATAATTACAAGCTGACTTTTGAGAATTTGGGTATTATATGAAGGACTTATTCAACAAAATTTATTTTAATTTGAAAAGGTTTCTAGGGCTTACGCCTAACTGACTAGAAAAAAACGAGCCTCAAACGCCCAGGCGTACGTCCTGAATTGCTGAGCGTACGACTCTTGAGAATTTCACCCACATCATCGCCTCGGGGCATTTTTGGTGCGCTTCGCCCTGGGGCTCGCCCCGAAAACGCCTTTTAAAACACTGGTATTAGGGTTAGTCTTGTACTTTTTTATTTTTTTAGATTTTTATTATTACCTTTTGTTTCTTTCGTTTCAGTCTTCCTGTTATCTTGTTGATGTTGATGCATATTGTCTTTGCTTCTTTTTGCGTCTTTCTTTTCTTGAGCATAGGGTATATTGGAAACAATCTCTTTATCTTCTCAAGGTAGGAATAATATTTGCGTATACATTTTCATATCCCACTTATGAGATTACACTGAATTTATTGTTGATAATACAAAATATTTTAATTCGATTTTTTGTTATGCTTTTGAATTATTCATACACTTATCACTATTTAGCAAATTATCTTGTTTTGTATAATTAATTGGTGTTTAGTATTTTGACCGAATAGATTCATATTCGTATCGCATAGAAAAAATTAAAAAGGAATAGCTTTTTCTCAAGGATTTCTTCATTCTCAAGGCTCAACCCGATAATTTTTGCAAGAGCGGAGAGATTCATCTATCTCATGAACCGCCTAATTAAGAATTTGAATTGCACGAGAAGAAATTAATAAAAACAACAACAAAAAAATTAAAATAACAAGTTTAATTGCTAATTCTAAGATTTATTAATTCTGAATTTCTGAGAATTAAACAACAGTGTACTGATGAGCCTATTATTATTTTGTAAGGTTTGATTTTCACCATATTTTTTCATATTTTCCTTCTATTCTAAGCCTCCCATCTTCTAAAAATATATATATAACTTAAAAAGATATGAAAGTGCTAATCCTTAATCAAACAAGAAGGACTAATGTAAATTTGACAACTTTCCTTCGTTGTAATGATCCAACAACCACTATTGCTTTTAACGATAAATTGAAATTGATAAATATCATATCACTTTGAATATGTTTTATACTTCTTATTTATTTTTATTTTTGAAATCACGAGATATTCAAAATTTATTCAATCCACTAATTCTAATTTTCAATGCGAATGTCCTTTAAGGAGTGAAAGCTCCCTACAAAAAAAAAATCCTCATGTATAAAATTTGAACATGACATATCTAGTTAAGGTTAAAAGAATCTTAATAAATCCAATAGTTAACATATTTGGACCATAAAATTTGGCTAGTTTAAATCGATGGATAAACAACAACAACTATTATCCAGTAAAATTCCACAAAGTGGGGTCTGGGGAGGGTAAAGCATACGCAGACCTTACCCTTATCCGGATCGGACAAAGAAGTTGTTCCCAATAAATCCTCGGCTCAGGAACACGAAAATAAACCATTTTCTAATAATATAAAACTCGACTTTCAAAGAATCCTTTCCAACTTCAATTTGAAGTTCTTTTTTTCAGGACTTTAATCAACTCAAATATTACTCATATACCTATTTAATGATTCCTAAATTCTAGTGGTAGTATTGGTAGACACTAGAAGTAGTCTTGAAGCTGTAAATATTCACTATCTCTATACGTGAATTTTCAAAATCGAGAACATTATAATATATTGGGTTGGACTGATTCGCTCTTTAGCCAGTTGTGTTTACTGTTTATTTTTATATATGATAATATATATATATATATATATATATATATATATATATTATCATATATAAAAATAAACAGTAAACACAACTGGCTAAAGAGCGAATCAGTCCAACCCAATATATTATAATGTTCTCGATTTTGAAAATTCACGTATAGAGATAGTGAATATTTACAGCTTCAAGACTACTTCTAGTGTCTACCAATACTACCACTAGAATTTAGGAATCATTAAATAGGTATATGAGTAATATTTGAGTTGATTAAAGTCCTGAAAAAAAGAACTTCAAATTGAAGTTGGAAAGGATTCTTTGAAAGTCGAGTTTTATATTATTAGAAAATGGTTTATTTTCGTGTTCCTGAGCCGAGGATTTATTGGGAACAACTTCTTTGTCCGATCCGGATAAGGGTAAGGTCTGCGTATGCTTTACCCTCCCCAGACCCCACTTTGTGGAATTTTACNTTTCACATTTTAGATACATATTTTTGTTCAAAACAGTACTAAATTATTCATCTTTATCTTATAAACACGCACCTGCAATTATTACATTAGACATAAATATTGACAGTTTAGAACAGCTTGTATTTGTTAATTGTTTCAGTTGAGCTTCAAGTAATTAATTAATTATTTTAGAAACCAGACAATTAATTAATAGTGTACCGACTAGGGCTGTTCATTTGGATCGGATATCCGAAATCCGAACCGATCCATTCACGTTCGGATTTCGGATTTCGGATTGGACCGGATTTCGGATTGTGTTTATAAAAATTTTGGATTTCGGATCGGATTCGGATTGGTATATTTTAATCCGATCCGATCCGAAATCCGAAATTATTAGGCAATGTATAAATACTATACTTTAATTTCGGATAGTCAGTACTTTCTTTACATCTTCCTCCAAGTTATTACCTTTACAATTGCTAGAGTTAGCTATATTGGCGCCATAGTACTCTCATAATTGTATAAACATGAATTTTTCTTAATGCATTGCCTCTTTTACAAAGAAAATATACATATTAGTTTGCAACATTGAGGCATTTACGATCCGAAATCCGATCCGATCCAAACTTTAAAATCCGAATCCGATCCGATATAATTCGGATCGGATTCGGATTGCATTTTCTAGAATCCGAAATCCGAAATCCGAATCCGAAATGTGCTAAATCCGATCCAATCCGATCCGTGCACAGCCCTAGTACCGACCCCATGAAGCTGCAATTAATTTATGTGCTTTCGTTTTGTCTTATCACCATTACAACTTATCAAAATCCTTCTTTTATCTTTTATCTTTTTTTCTTTTTTGAGTTTTGATTCAAATTGTCATAAAAAAAATCCTATAAACAACGAGTTTTAGTTTTTTTGTGAAAATGAAATTTAAGATTTAAAGCTTGGAGATTGAAAAGGGAAAAATATATATATATAAAAAATAAGAATAGTAATGCAAAAAGAATAAATTTAAAGCTCCCTTTCTTGAGACGCAGAGGTTCGGCCTCGGGGTTCGTTTAGTTGGTCCCATTTCCAGCTTGTCTGACACGTGCTCCAATTCTTAAAGATATTGTTTTTAGAATGTAGTCCCTGAATTTGTGGACATATTGCAATTCTGTCATCATTTCGGACCCCATTGGCAGGGGGTGGGGTCCAGTGAGGTGGTGGAGACATTTTGTTTTTGTTTTTTCTTTTAATTCTATTACGTAAGAGAAAAAGAAAAAAAAAGACAGTAAACAGAAAAGATAGTGAGAATCGAAATCATGACTATTTGCGTGAAGATCATTGTGTGTTTCACGTATTAAATATATATTTTTTTGGCGTGATTTTTTAAGTATTTAATTTACGTGATGTTAGAATAAATGTCGTATCTAATTTTAAATACTTCATTTGAATTGAAAGAGCTAACGGGAAATGTTTGATGCAAATTCCAAGTTTTACCGCTATATTAGATATTTTTTTGGGTTTAACCAGTATTTAGAACATACTGATATCTCTATTAGGAATTTATCTATTTTTGAAGCTTGAACTCGAGATGATCTCTAGTTGAGAGTAGAGAGATTTCATCCATTATGTATTTGATAACTTAACTATTCTTTTCCCCATTGATATAGCATGCACGGTTGACAAACTAAGCAAATTATTGATTTTTTTTCCAAGTGATTGAAGTAAAACTGTGAGAGGCGAGGTTGAGATGGTTCGGGCATGTTAAGAGGAGAAATATAGAAGTCCCAGTTAGGAAGTGCGAGCAGTTAGCCTTGGTGGCGGGTAGCAAGACGGGTAGAGGTAGGCCTAAGAAGTCTTGGGGAGAGGTTATTAGGCGGGACATGGCGCAGCTGGAGCTGACTGAGGACATGGCCCTAGACAAGAGGGTGTGGATGTCTAAGATTAGAGTAGAAGGTCAGTAGGTGTCGAGCGTTTCTCTCTGTCTTACTCAATTCGCTAGCATTAGTGTTAGTATGATATCTTTTAGTCATATATTGTTATTACTACCTATAGTTCGACTACATTTTTGGATTCGATCTTATTTTATCTTGTTATTCCTACTTGTTGCAATTACCTTTTCTTTTTCAACCATTCTCTAGCCAAGGGTCTATTGAAAATAGCATCTTTGTCCTTCCGGAGGTAGGGATAAGGCTATATACATCTTACTCTCCCTAAACCTCACTTGTGGAAAGCCATTGGGTTGTTGTTGATTGAAGTAAAGAAATACTTAATAGTAGAAAAAGTTCAACAACTATTAAGGGAAAATGGTCAATTTGATAGTATAAAAAAAATTGTGAGCAGGATGGGATTATTTCTTCTTAAGATTGCATGCTCTACCCTTTTCTTGAGGAAAAACAAGAAAATTTGATTATTTTTATTGCATAATTATAGTGAAGATCCATATATATAGTTGATCTCAGTTAGTTGCGAATCGAAATAATTATTATTATTTATTTCACAGTTGATCCTCATTTCATTCTGGAATAGTCAAAATAGTAGTTAAAATCTTATTATAATTTTAACTGCATGATTGGTTACAATAAAAGAAAAATGAACAAGGAGTAAAAAGAGTAAAAGATGTCCATTATATGAAAAATATAAAACAAAAAATTTGTGACAAACGATACGTAGAAATCTCTGTTAGAGTATGCGCAACAGAAGCAAGCATAAACAAATGTATTATATACATGTAAATTTGACAATAATTTAATTATTAGATTAGAAGCACTAACCTCTTAAAACTGTTACACAAATTGTTTATCAGACAAGAATCCAGAACTACAATCTTCAGTTATGCTCTTAGCAAAACCTTGAAAGAAAATATTTGTGCGGATAAGTTATTAGGTGAAACTAGTTTTGTATTCTTAGTGGCCGAAATTGAGCAAAAAACAACCCAAAAAATCCTAGTCCAACTTAAATAGAGAACTTTTCTTAACTTTCTACCCAAGTCTATCAAAGTTTTACTAGGTATAACAATGACCACATAAATAATAAAACGCAACCAATTATAGTATTAATTTGAAATTTGGATGAATTAAATCCTACTATAATTAATTACAGTGTATTCCACTAAAAAATTGCAATTGAACTTCTCAATATGAATTTTGAAATTCACCAACTCTTATTTTAACTCCCTATGTTAAGATTACAGATACTAGCATGGACGAGCCACATGCAGGGAAACTTGCTCGCATGGTTCTGGCCGGGGTCTTAATCAAACTAAATCACTGACAATTTAATTTAATCAACTAATCAATTTCTTTATAATTCCGTTTAAACTATTTTATGTGACGGATACAAAATCCATCGGCTGGGTTTTCACATGAAACTTATAAGTTTACATAAAGAGGTATTATCAAACTCAAGGTCGAGTCATGGATTCTATCAACTAATTATTATTTCATAAATGTTGTTCGTTATTGTCCAATCTATTGGACATACACTAACTCTGAATAGAGTTGTACCTTTTGATAAATCAAAACAATAATCATATCGATCATAATAATTATATCAAGATTAGGAGTATAAGCTTATTTAGTTAATCAGAGAAAATATTTTATTTATTCAGTACAAAAATATCTTTTCTCTACTTGGTCCGTTCAGTATACACTAAGTATATTAGTACAGGAAGTTGGAGTAAAACCACTCCCATAATCAAGATAAATTATACTTTAATCTTGTGCTACAATCATAAAGATATTTTGTCCAAAATTATCTTTGATTGCGAACATAATTTATTAAGTATAAGAACCGATAATTTAATCTTATGTATATGAGCTAAGACTCCATATACTAAATTGTCTACTACATAATTAAATGACACACATATAACAGATGATTTATTTAAAATAATACTTTATTGAATTAAATAAATCAAATAAATAATAATTTCATAAAAAATAAAATATAATATTATAACTAAACCGCATGATTAATAGTATATTCAAAGAATCTATGCCGCTCTTCTACTACCAAAAGACTGCAATAGCAAGTTTTGAAAGATGCAACAATCATTATATTAATTGAGTCAAGCCATTAGCCAATCAATCTTATAGTTCTTATCCAGAAGTAGATGTACAAACACTTTCAAGTGAAATATATTTAATATTGTAACTTGGATATCCAATATAAGTTTCAGAAGATATAGTTTATGTATTAAGAAAAAGTAAGTTGATTTGTTGCAGATGCAGTTAGCAATTTCGACTTAGAGTTATTTAGATAATTTTTTTGGTAAGTCAACGATTTTATTTACCAAATATAATTATTTACGATTCAAAACAATGCAGGCTGTTCTTTAGTACAACTAGTGACGCATTCAGGAATTTAAGTTTATGAGTACCTTTTTTTTTTTTGACTGTAAAATTATTACCAATCACATCATATAAGTGGATAACTATTTAAACACGAAGATTAAAGAAGTTAACTAGTAAACTTATAGTAATGATATTATGGATGCCGTAAAAGTGTGATGAATAACACTGTATGCGGGTGAAATCGAAAGTAATGCCTACCCGATTTCCTGATGAGGAAGACGGAAGAAGGGCATGGACATACGAGGTTGAAATCGAGGATGGGAGCCTTTCGTGCTGAGGCCTATAACTGATGAACGATGTGCCCATTGTCAGGCGTGATGAAGCAACACTCCTCGAACCCAGAACGAGCTTCAAAACCTTGGAAAACATAGTAAATGGTTACACACGTCTAGCAGATGGACGTGATATCCGTACCCAACCGGATATCATGACGCAAATCTCGCCAAATGTCAGTTACGGGTCAGTAATTAATGAGAAAGGAGGATTTTTTACCTTTTTTAGAATTGTAGTAGGGATGAAACTCTTGCTATATAACCGGGGGGGGGGGGGGGGGGGGGGCTGGGGCTTTTTATTCAATAGGACAGATGGTAACACGCAAACCAAGGCAATACAAATTCATTTTTTTGCTTTCTACCTATTGCAAAGTTCTTATTTTATTGTTATTCTTCTTTCACAATTGGCTTCGAACCGAGGGTCCGATCGAGGGCAAAACTGTTCAACATAAATTTGAGCCAGACCGTAAACATTACATTGGGTTTGATTATTCATTTTGTCTTTAACTCATTTGTCTAAGATTCTTGATTATTTGTATTGAATCAATCCACATATCCTTAAAATCGCGTACAAATTTAATTGTTATCTGTTTTAAGGGAAAAACAGTTTGGCGCCCACCGTGGGGCTAAGGATAATAGTGGTGGTTTGATACAAATCTCCATAACACACTCTATTTTACGTTTGTTATTTAAAGTCTCAATTTCAGGTCAGCTTAAAAATGTAAAGATCTCAGTCTGCCCACTTGAAGGTTAAGGCTGAGCCTGGCCATCATGGCAAAAATAACAATCTGGTGCCTAGCAATAACATGCCCCCTACTGATCCCAATAGGGTCTCATTTGCCAATCCGATCTACGCCAATTCACTGGTTGCTATCAACGTCAACCTTCCAACTGATCCCGAACAACATTCATAGAGGTCCCCGACCAACAGTTCGAGAAACGCCCGAGGGCGAAGGTGATGGGGTAAGTCTGCGGCTAATCTTCGAAATGTTGCAGGCTCAACAGGCGGTGATAGCACAACTACTGAATCAAGGCCACGCCCCTGGCAGGGTCGAGCCCGAACGGTCCCAAGAGAACACCCCAAGAAGCAAACAAACCACTGAGAGGTCGAGTGAAGCTGAGCCCGGGGTCAACCCCGAGATAATGAAAATGCTTGAAGCATTGACGAAGCGGGTAGAATCAGGTGAGAAGAAAATTGAGGCCAACAACAAGAAGGTGGAGACATACAATTTCAGGGTCGATCTAATCCCGGGGCATCGCCAATATTGAAAGGACGAAATTCCAAGAAATTTATCCAAAAGCCTTTCCCTCCGAGCGCGGAACCAAAGCCAATCCTGAAGAGGTTTCATATGCCTGATATTCCAAAGTATAACGAAACCACGGAGCCGAATGAGCATGTGACCTCTTATACATGCGCCATCAAAGGGAACGACTTGGAAGATGATAAAATCGAGTCGGTGTTACTAAAGTAGTTCGGGGAAACTCTGTCAAAAGGAGCAATGATATGGTACCACAACTTACCCCAAATTCCATTGATTCATTTTCTATGCTTGCAGATGCTTGTGTGAAGGCCCATGCCGGGGAAATCAAGGTTGAAACCAGAAAATCAGACCTTTTCAAAGTTAAACAAACAGATAACGAGATGCTCAGGGAGTTCGTGTCAAGGTTCCAAATGGAACGGATGGACCTACCTCCAGTTGCCGATGATTGGGCCGTTCAGGCATTCACTCAAGGACTTAACCTCCGAATCTCCTTGGCTTCGCAGTAGCTAAAAAAAATTTGGTTGATTACCCGGTTGTAACTTGGGCCGATGTCCAAAACAGGTACCAGTCAAAAATCAGAGTCGAGGACGACCAACTCTAAACCCCTTTTGGTTCGATTTATCCCGTCAGAGCCGACGGCAGGTCTAAGAGAGTCGTTGATCATGAACCGAGGCCGGTCCGAGATCGGTACCAACCATACAACATAGATCGAAGGGGAAACGGATCCAGGCGTCACCACACAAGGAATGAAAAGAAAATCGATCGAGGTCCCAACAGCTGAGGTTTGATGAGAAAAAACGATTTCGGCTGCTTGAGGACAGGGAGGCACCAAGATTATCAGAGTACAACTTCAACGTTGATGCTGCCAGCATCAAATCAGCCATCCGACGCATCAAGGAAACCAAGTGGCCTTTACCATTGCAGTCCAACCCTACCCAAAGAGATTGTAACTAGATGTGTAAGTATCATGGCACTCATTGACACATGACCGATTATTGCCGGAAATTGAGATAAGAAGTTGCCCGATTGTTTAATAACGAGAACCTCTGAGAATTTCTGAGTGATCGAGCCAAAAACCACTTCAGGAACAGGTACGCCAACAAACAGACCGAACAAGAGGAACTTCAGCACGTTATCAAGATGATCATTGGAGGGGTCGATGTTCCCCAAGGGCTAATGATAAAGCGCACTAAAGTATCCATCACAAGTGAAAATCGCACCCGAGATTATGTCCCGGAGGGAACCATTTCGTTTAGTAATGAGGATGCTGAGGGCATCGTACAACCTCACAATGATGTACTGGTAATATCTGTAATTATCAAAAAATCTCAAGTTAAACGTGTGTTGATTGATCCAGGTTGCTCGACCAACATCATCAGATCGAGGATCGTAGATCAATTGGCGTTGCAAGATCAAATAGTGCCGGCAATCTGGGTGTTGAACGGATTTAACATGGCATGCGGAACCACTAAATGGGAGATAAACCTACTAGTGAACACTGCCGGGATGATCCAAGAGGCAAAGTTTTGTTTGATCGAAGGTTACATGAGTATATAGTTCTATTCGGAAGGCCATGGGTTCACAACATGAGAGCGGTACCTTAGACCTTACACCGGGCATTGAAATTCCCTACACCGGGAGGATAGAGATGGTCTATGGAGAATAGCCATCTGCAAAGGAGATGTTCGCTGTCGACGAAGTACTCCCGTTGCCCGCAGTATCGCCGTTAAGGAACGTGAAGCCAACTAAGGAAGAAACTAAATATCAATAACTAATGACGATCTCGACCGAACTGTAAGAACGAGGAATAGACGAGGACGAAGATTACGGAGTCCCTAGATCATTCATAGCTCTTGATGACACTGATGCCACTAAATCGACCGTCGAGGAGTTGTAACAAATCATATTAATCGAACGCCTACCGAACTGAAAGGTATATCTGGGCACGAGGTTAACCCTCGAGCTCAGGAAAAAACTTATTGATTTCCTTAAAGCTAACATAGATTGTTTTTCTTGGTCCTACATTGACGTGACAGGGATCCCACCGGAGGGAACCACTCATAAGTTGAGCTTAGACCCAAAGTTCCATCCGGTTAAGCAAAAGAGGAGGCCACAGTTCGAGGTCAAGCATGCGTTCATCAAAGATGAGGTATCCAAACTCCTTAAAATAGGGTCCATCCGGGAGGTTAAATACCCGAACTGGTTAGCTAACGTAGTGGTAGTACCTAAAAAGGAAACAAGCTAGGAATGTGTGTGGATTACAAAGATCTACGCATACCCTAAAAATTCTTTCTGTCACGACCCAGATTTTCCACCGTCGGGACCGTGATGGCGCCTAATATTTCACTTGCTAGGAAAGCCAACGTTAGAACGATTTATCCATTTTTAACAATTTATATTAAATGATGAAAAAGAGCTAATATAATTGCAATAATCCAAAGTAAAGTGCGGAAGCTACAACAACTAAAATATCTGATACAACCCTGAAATCGGGGTCACAAGTTCACGAGCTACTAGAATAGTACAAATAATGGTCTGAATAAAACATGAAGTTGTCTGAAAGAAAGTACACAGCTAAATAAGAAAATAGAAAGGGACTCTAAGAGATGTGGATGCTAAGCAGTTGTACCTCAAGTCTCCGCAAGGCTGATCAATCCAAGCATGCTAATAGCCGCCGCTGGGACCGATTACAAAATCTACACAAGAAGTGCAGAGTGTAGTATGAGTACAACTGACCCCATGTACTCTGTAAGTGTCGAGCCTAACCTCGACGAAGTAGTGACGAGGCTAAGGCGGGTCACCTACATTATAACATGTACTGTGATGACCCGATATGCCATCTTATGATTTAAAACAAAATTCTGTGTTCTGAGGCCTTTAAAACCTCATTTTATCTCTTCTCGATTTGCGTGTGCAGTCCGGGCGTATTTCCGAAAATCTTTTATGTTGAAAGTTGATAAAAATAAGGAATTTTGCCTAAAAACTTCATTTGAGTTGACTTCGGTCAACATTTTTGGTAAACGGACTCGGATTCGTATTTTGACAGTTTCGATGGGTCTGTATCAAAATATGGGACCTGTACGTATACCCGGAATCGGATTCATAGGTTCCTAGCTCGAGTTATGAATTTTTGTGGAAAATTGAAAGTGTGATAATTTAATGGTTTTTAAGAATTTTTTTAATGTTTGATCTTGTTGGAATCGGGTCCGTATTTTAGTTTTGGAGCCCGGTACAGGTTCATTATAATATTTAAGACTTGTATGTGAAATTTGGTGAGAAACGGAGTTGGTTTGACGTGATTCAGACGTCCGGTAATTTCAAAGTTTTCTTGAGAATTTCATTTGATTTGGTGCTAAATTCGTAGTTCTAGGTGTTATTTTGGCGATTTGATCGCGAGATCAAGTTCGTATGATATTTTAAGACTTGTGTGCATGTTTGGTTGGAGCCCCGAGGGCTCGGATGAGTTTCGGATAGGCTACAGAGTGAAATTTGGACTTAGAAATGTTATTGGTGTTCCAACTCTGGTGTTTGCCTCTGATCTCGCAATTGCGAGATCAGAGTTCGCATTTGCAAAGCCTGACAATGTTGAAATTGCGAGCTACTCAACGCAAATGCAAAGAGTAGATGGACCATACAGTCTTCGCAATTGCGAAGAATTCTTCGTATTTGCAAAGAATTCTTCGCATTTGCAGAGTAAACTGGGAGGGGCAGGGATCGCAAATGCGATCATTTAGTCGCATTTGCCGAGATTTAAGTTCGCAATTGCGAAGGCAACAGAGGTGTGAAGGACCTCGCATTTGCGAGCTTCGCAATTGCGAAGCTCATGCCGCAAATGCGACATCTGCAGCTGTGTAAAAGTGAAGTTAGACGGAATTTTTTATTCATTCTTCAAATTTTCAAAACCTAAAACACAAAAGGCGATTCCAAAGACTTTTTCTTCCCCAAATCAATTTTAAGTGATTCTAAACTAGTTTCTTTCAATCTTCCACTACTTTTTCTTAAGATTCAACCTAAAATCTAAGGTTTTCATGGGGCAATTGGGGATTTTTGGAAAGGAACTAGGGATTTGATGAATTGGGGATTTAGACCTCAAATTGAGGTCGGATTCCAAAGCCAATTGTATATCTCGTCTCGGGGGTGAATGGGTAACGGGTTTTGATCCGAATTTCGGGTTTGGACCAAGCGAGCCCAGGTGTTGACTTTTTCAAAAATGGCCTAAATTGAATTCTTTGAAATCGTGGGTAGTTCCTAAGGCTTAATTTGAACATTTGGTTGGTCATTTGCTAGATTCTATTGATCTGGAGGCTTGTTTGAAGGGAAAAGCCGTTGTTGAGCTTTGAGTATGGTCGTTGGAGCGAGGTAAGTGTCGTGGTTAACCTTGGCTTGAGGGATTAGGATCTAATTGTCTATTTGCTACATGTTTAGATGTTGGTTACAATTTATAGGTGAGGTGACGAGTACCTATGCGTTGTTGTCGGGTTATAGCATGCGGGTGGGCTTTATTCTTGAAATTGTTGTTTCCCTTGATCATATTTTTCATGTTTAGACTAGTTGACTGTTGTGTTAATCCTCCTTATTATGTTTACGGATTTTGGTATTAATTGAGTATTGACTCAAGATTGACATTGATATTGTGGAACTAAATGTTAAAGTAAGACTTGTTATTGATATTTCTATATCCCTGTTATTATTGTTCATTGTTTTTGGTGAGAGAGAGTGTTAATGCACGAAGGGTGATGTTGTGTCATTTCTGTTAATTATATGGTGAGGATGAGAGCTAATGCACGAAGGGTGATGTCGTTCCATGATATGTGAGTGTTAATGCACGAAGGGCGATGTCGTGCCATGATACGTGAGTGTTAATGCATAGAGGGTGATGTCGTGTCATGTTTTTTGAGTGTTAATGCATGAAGGGTGATGTCGTGTCATGTTTTGTGAGTGTTAATGCACGAGGGTGATGCCGTTCCGTTTATTTTTTTTATATGGTAAGGATGAGAGTTAATGCACGAAGGGTGATGTCATGCCGTTTCTGTTAATTATTATGGTGAGGTTGAGAGTAAAAGCACGAAGGGCGATGTCGTGCACTTGTCTTTACGGTGTTTATACTTTCATTGGTGCAAGGCATATTGACTTCTATGGTTTCTTTACTGTAATAATTTACTTTATTTGGTACTCCCCTCAACATGTTTCCCCTTTGCATTATTATTTGTTCAGCTTCTATTAATTGTTATTCTACTAGTATATTGTTTAACTGCACAGGTTTATGTATGTGTCTTGTCTTAGCCTCGTCACTACTTCGTCGAGGTTAGGCTCGACACTTACCAGTACATGGGGTCGTGTTACTGATACTGCACTCTACACTTTTGTGCAGATTTTGGTATTGGTCCCAGTTGATCCAGGCATAGCAGCTCAGACCAGGTCTCCGGAGACTCAAGGTAGATCTGTCGGCGTTCAGACCTTGAAGTCCCCGTCTATCATTTTGTTTTACTGTTTTCTCTTGTCCAAACAGTTGTATTTACTTCAGACATTTATTTGTAGTTTAAATCCTAGAATGTTCGTGGAATTGTGACTCTAGGTTCTGGGTAGTTATGTTTAAATATTAAAAACCGTTATGGATTTCCGCACTCTTTTATTTTTTTATGGATTAATTGTTGTTAAATCTCTGAAAGTTTTAAGAATTGGCTTAATGATTCTCTAACGTTGGCTTGCCTAGCAAGTGAAATGTTAGGCGCCATCACGGTCCCAACGGTGGGAATTCCAGATCGTGACATGTACGCAATATATAATAAAGACAGGAAAAGATAAATACGGAACGAAGTAAGGCATTTAACTGAAGAAAATAGCTAAATCCTCAAAGAAGAACCAGTGTCAATCAAAATTACCAATCCTTAAAGTTCCGTAAGTAAATACCAAAAACCAACACAGCTCCTAAAAATAGAAACACATAGCTTGTTGCGGCGCACAACCCGATCCCACCGTACAACATAGAATCCTCCCTTATTTCACCGAAACAACATCAACAACAATAAATAATTAATATATATATATATATATATATATATATATATATATATATATAT
>ML266772.1:2682-30558 GCA_005239495.1 Nicotiana undulata
TGTTGCCAAATAAAACCAACTTATTCCTAAGTGATTCTATTAAAGAGGTTTAACACCTCGAGTTTTTGGTATTTCATCTTACCAATTCTAACCCGCTTTTCCAAGCTAAGATAAAATTTATGGCATAAGTTAATGTTTGCAACCATTAGCAAGAAATATAAGACGAAGAGTAAACACATATCAACTACCCATTATGCATATATTCAATGGCAAATACCCAAATACATAACACCCATTTAGGGTCCACAACCTCAGTGTTTAAGTTTAGCTACTCATCATAAATAACCAAAAATAAGTATTGAAAAGTGTCATGAATGCTTACAAACCACCACTTTCTTGCTATAATACTTCCAAAAGGTGAAGAATATTTAATAAGAGAATGTTTTTCAAAAGCTAGACAAGAATGACCCACAATACCCAAGTAAATCCTTTTATAGTGGGCAGAAAATTCGGGTGAAAAGCGGACAAAAACACCCCTGTCGGGCTTAGATGCGATCGCATTCCTGTCGCATAACAGGGATGCGATTCGCATCTTCACTTTCTTCGTCGCATATCAATACCCTAGGTCCCAGAGGTTCATCGCATTTGAGATATGCGGTTCGCATTAGTGATGTGCGATCGCATTCGTGCGTCGCATTTGCAGTGTGGCTTCAGGCATCATATGGTGATGCGATTAAAATGCGGTTCGCATTTGAGATATGCGGTAGCACATTTGACCGCATTTCACTCCTTAAATTTGACTCAACTTTCTGTTGCGGTATGCGATCTCTAGGCTCGAAATGCGATTCGCATGTTGCATATGCGATCGCATTCGGCCATTTTCCTCCTCTTTTCTCTTCTTTAACTCTCTTTTTCATGGTCTTGAATGTTTACACCTTGTGTACTGCAAAATACCAAAATTCTATAATTAATAAGAGTAAATGCTCTTGAAACGAGCCATAGTTTAAGCACTATGGTATTAAATGTGCCGAAATTCTCCGGCACATCAATGGGGTGATGACAGAAGAAAACAATATGTAGTCAGTGAATGGAGGAGAAGGTAAACAGTAGCAAAAGGGATTACACAAGAGTATTTTTCTCAGCTATATCAGCTACTTCAACAGGTTAAGGTTGGCCGACAAAGTGATCAAATTCCTGAGGGAGTTGTCTCTGCCAATTATGTTGGTATAACTAAAATCAATCCCAAAATCATTTTCTGCCTTTCTCATATATATATTTTTCAATTACTGGATAATAGTTCTGGTGCATTAGAACATATAATTGATAATTATTCTATTTTGATTAATGTTAAACCCTTAAATCATTCTCTATATGTTAATCTTCCAAATTCAAATAGAGTTAACGTCAGTTTAATAGGAAATGTACATATTCTGCCAGATCTGATCATCAAGAATGTTCTACGTGTTCCAGATTTTATATTTAACCACTTATCATTTCATAAACTTACAAAACAACTCAGTTATAATCTAATTCTTTCTTCTTATGGTGCTGTTTTGCAGAGCCCTTCAATGAAGAGGCCAATGGTAGTTGGTGAAGTTAGGAAAGAAATTTATCTTCTCAATCCTTCTTCAATCAATTCTTTATCTCAGTCTAAAAGTTAGTTAGTCAAGGAGTTTGTTTCAACTTGTAATAAGCTAGTTGATAGGATAGTTTCATCTTCAGTTTCTTGTTCTGTCAATTTACCTAATGATATAAGCCTATGGCACAAGCATTTGGGGCATATGCCTTTTTCTAGTATGGAAAATCTTTTCAAGTTTCAATCAAAGTCTTTATCTAAATTTCATGATCCTTGTGAAGTTTGTTTTAAAGCTAGACAATCCAAGTTGCTTTTTCATTCCAGTATGTATATATGTTTTAATGTACACAGGGAACATAATCCACCATCTTATCTGGCAGATTATGTATGTAACACGGTGTATTTAACTGATCTTACTTCATCTTTTTTGCCGCCTCTTTAACCCCTAATATACTACCCTTCTCTGCACATTCACCTATAAATCAATCTCTCTTAAATTCTCTCTCACACATAACAGAGCCTACTACATATAATCAAGCGGTTATCCATCCGGGTTGGCAAGAGGCAATGGCCTTAGATTTGAAGCTTTAGAAGCAAATCAAACTTGTGAAGTAATTGAATTTCTAAAAGGGAAAAAAGCTCTACCTTGTAAATGGGTATAAAAGGTTAAGCAGAACTCAGATGGGACAACTGAGAGACTTAAGGCCAGATTAGTCATAAGGGGAGAAATACAAAGGGAAGGAATTGATTATACAGAAACCTTCTCTAAAGTGGTCAAAATGACCTCAGTAAGGTGTCTCTTAAGCATTGCAGTAAAAAAGAGATGGAATATATTTCAATTAGATGTTAACAACACTTTCTTAACTGATGATTTACATGAAGAGGTCTATATGAATTTTCAAGCAGGAATGTTTTCCCCTAGACCTAATCATGTATGCAGGTTAAAGAGGTCTTTGTATGGATTAAAACAAGTATCTAGATAATCGTATGCTAAGTTGACCTCTGCTCTCAATTCAAGGGGTACACTCACTCTTTCAATGACTACTCTTTGTTTTTAAAAAAAAAATTGATTATGGAATCTCTATTTTGACTGTGTATGTTGACGATATTTTACTCACAGAAGACGATCCAACTGAGTTGGAAAGTCACAAAATATTTCTTAATTTAGAATTTAGGATTAAGGACTTAGGGGAAGCACATTATTTTCTTGGCATGTAGATTATAAGAGAAAAACAATGACTAATCATTCGTCAAAGAAAATTCACCTTGGAGTTGCTTTCCAAATTAAACATTCTCAATTTGAAGCATGAATCATCACCTCTTGATCCAAGTACAAAATTTTCTGCAGAATCAGGCCCTCTTCTCTCGGATCCGACTGTATTTCGACGCCTTTTTGGAAAGCTTAACTTTATGACTCATACCAGGCCAAATCTATCTTTTGCGGTTCAAAAATTGAGCTAGTACATGCAAACACCAAGGCAATCCCATTTTGATGCAGATGTACATTGCCTTTAGGTATTTACTTTCTGATCCAAGATTGGGTTTGTTTCTCAACTCAGATTCACCTCTCAAGCTCCTCGCTTTTTCTGATTCTGACTGGGGGTCATGTCCAGATTCACGCCGCTCAGTGAGTGGCTATTTCATCAGTCTTGGTGGATCGTCGGTGTCTTGGAAATCGAAGAAACAACCGCTAGTCTCATTATCTTCAGCAGAAGCAGAGTACCGGTCCATGCGTCGAGTTGTTGCAGAAATAACCTAGCTTGTTCGCCTTATGGAGGATCTCGGAGTTTCCATTTCTCTTCCGATTACAGTACACTCCGACAGCCAGTCGGCCATTCATATCGCTAAAAACCCTGTGTTCCACAAGAGGACAAAGCACGTGGAGCTTGATTGCCATTTTGTCAGGTAGCAATTCCTTGCCGGACTTATTTCCCTCTCTTTGTGCCATCTCTCTCTCAAATTGCCGATGTATTTACGAGGGCTCTTCCAGGATCGCTACATCACTCTTTAGTTCGCAAGTTAGGAGTGGTTTCCCACCCCTCCAACTTGAGGAGGGGTGTTGGAACCGAAAACCCCATTTTAGACCGAGAATTGACACTGTCGAAAAGGAGAAGGCGAAATGGCTTCGTGACCACTTAAACTTGTACGAGATTTTAAAGCCGATATTTAAACTTTGGATTTTCTCATTTTATCACCTCAACTCAATCAATTGAGTATAAACAAACACGCGTGTAACTCAATTGCCTGAAAGAAGAACACGGCAATTGCTAAGACCATTTACTACTTTACATGTGTCATCTGTGAGTCCCTTTTTTAAAACTAATTTATCAAAAATTCTTTTCTTATTTTACTTCTTTCACTGTTTCTTCTACACATTTTAGCGCAGCCATCGGGGGAAAATCCCAGCCATCACTTGACTAACTCAATCAGCCATGAACTTCCATAAAATTCATTATATCTTTCACTTATAACAAAATTCATACCCCAAATCAAAGAGTCGATGGGCCACCTGCTAAAATTCCGTCATCGCAACAAAAGAGTCGGCGAAGCTATGTCAAAGAAGGATATGAATGGTGAAATCAGAAAGAGAGAAAAAGTCGGATTGCATAAGTAGAATTTTCCAACCAAATTTTGTCAATTTTCCGATAGTCTTTATTTGTTCTCTTGTTGTCTTCCAATTTGAGATCGATACAAAAACGGGAGATGGATTTAATGTGAAAGAAAGAATTGACAAAAATATTTGACAAAATCTATTGTTTTTCACTACAGTTGGGCTGTGGAACAAAAAAAGGAAGAAGCGGAAAAAATTGGACTGGGGGAGAAAGAAAAGAAAAGGGGAGGGAGGGGGGAAGGGGAGAGGGAGGTGCAGACGTCAATGGGGGAAATGGGGAAAGAAACAGAAAAGGGTTAGGGGGAATAAGGATATTACTTATTTAGGAGGAGGGATTATTTTCTTTCTTCTGATTTTACATTTTTTTAATGAAAATTATTGTAGTCACGCGCTTAATTTACGTGACTTGCACATACTTTGTCCACATCACCTCTGTCATTGCCACATGTGCATGGTCAATGGTCAATTAGGTCTATTAGTTAGCAAATATGTGAGTTTGAGTGTTCAAATGGGAACGATGTAAGTTCGTGTATCGACTTTAAAATCTCGTACAAATTTAAGTGGCCACGAGGCCGTTCTGCCAAAGGAGAATGAAGAAAGATACAAAAAAGCTTCTGAACAGATCGTATGTTTAAGTACACATATACATAACTCAAAATTGGATATACCTAGAAGAAAGGCCCAAAACAAATCAGCAAGAAAAGCCCATCAGTTAAAACAAAGTGGGCCGATTGTGTTATCACAAAATGGGTTGGTCCGGTCCATTTTATGTTGCATATTGGGAAGATCTGAAAGCAATTCGAATCTTCCGGAATATTCCACCCCAAATGCATCATGTACCTAAGTTTGGATATACTTTAGTATTTGTACATAGTACATAGACCAATAGAAAACAAACAACATAGGAAAACAGTAATAGCTAGTAGACAAATAATAGTTGTAGATAGTAAACAAATCGCTATATTTTGATTTTTCTTTATTTCCTTTAGATACTTGTATAAATACATATTATGTACAAATTTTACAATCATCAATGAAGAGAAAAATTTCCTAAATGCAAACAAAACAAAAGGTAATACTAAATACAAAAAATAAAGATCATAGAAACCATGAACTTTTTCTCTCATCTTGATAAACGCCCTTATCTATAAAGTGTAAATATTAATATTAATTTAAAATAGTGGACAACAGTAGGGTTCAGCAGCCCAGGTAGTCCGAAACTATGACATTAACAATATGAAAAGAATGCATTATTATATTTTTCTTCACGAAGGCGATCTAGAAAGTTACTTAATATTCATGTCTAATGTATGGGAAGTTATCAAACAATATTATCCCCAGATACAACGTACCCAAACCATTTCTTAAAAGAAAATGGAGTGGCGTTGGCAATTATATATATATCATGCTGGAGTCCAAACTTAGATATGGGCAATGAGGATAGCTCAACACCGCGTTATCTAAATTTTAGCTTAATGTATATGGGGTACTCAGTTATCTTCACCTAGTCCCGATCACAATGACATAACTAGTTGGCAAGGCGGATATACACCACAGTTATGATAGACCGGTACAACTGAACTCATTATTTTAGATACGGACGATATCACACGATATCTGTTAATTTGGCAACCACATATTGAAGTGTAACAAATTTGTTGGTATTGTTGTCATTAAAAATAAAAATAAAATAAAAGAGAATTATTGGATCTCAGCATCAAGACAGATAATTTCTTGTTTATTGAATATATCTAAGTTGACAAATAGTGCAAATAATGTGTGCATGTGCTAATAGAATTATCCTCCCTGATTCTTGACTGAGGACAACTGAACAAACCAATTATATGATTATCTATATTTTTTTTCTGTACTAAAAGACAACTCAGCATCACACGTTCAAATTTCGATCACCCTCGTGTTATGAAAACAGACGACCAATCAATTAAGAATCGAAGATTCGGGATTTGCTAAATCCTCAATGAAGCCCAGCAACAATGTACGTAATAGTTAAAAGAAAGGAAATTTTACGTACGTATGCCACATGGAAACCTTATTACTCTTAATGTTTAAAATTTGACTTAATTATATTTAGTATACCAAATTATCAATTCTATATCATACTTAATTAAGGGTTTAATTAATTGGACGTTTTTTACTCCTTAATTAAAGGTGTCCATATATCTCACGTTTCTCTCTCCTAACTCCTCACCCCACCCACGCTTTTATCCATACCCACGTTCTTTTTACCATTTTTCCTCTTCTGAAACCAAACAAAATTCCATTGCCCATTCTCCCAAGAGAAAATACTCTTTTTTGGAGTCTATTTTTTTAGTTCTGGGTTTGTCTGCTCCCTTTACCGATTCTGTCCCCCTGATTATGTTCCCTGTTCACAATTCTATGCTGTTTTTCTGCATCCTCCCTTTCACACCAACCTTTCTTAATTCTCGTATTTTGTCCATCTCAAAATTCTATACAATATTTACCTTTCATTTATAATGTTCTTTTTTCGTTGAAATACAAGTGACGACTGAGCAACTTCAATGGCCATAAAGCTCTCAACTTTAAAGCTTCCCAAGAAAATTTCCAACTTGGTTTGTTCAAAATCCTCTCTTTCTTCACTCTCTAGTGCTTGTCAAATTCAAATCACCCCTGAAACCAATCAACCCCTACCCCTTCTTCTGACTTTGATTCAAAGATTCAACTTTTAAAGACTAAGCTTCACCCTGAAACCTTAAACTGATTTGTAGTTTTTTTTGTAGAAATTTTGTAGATGAAGAGAAAATTTAGTAGTCAACATTTTTTTCCAACATAGATTGTAGTTTAATTGTAGTATAAATGTAGTAATTTTGTAGATACCCTTAAAAACAATACAACTTTATACAATACTTAAACTGAT
The DNA here is from genome assembly GCA_005239495.1 of Nicotiana undulata. NCBI lineage: Eukaryota > Viridiplantae > Streptophyta > Magnoliopsida > Solanales > Solanaceae > Nicotiana > Nicotiana undulata. The sequence continues at coordinate 9,706 of ML266772.1, forward strand.
TTGTAGTTTTTTTGTAGAAATTTTGTAGATGAAGAGAAAATTTTGTAGTCAACATCTTTTTTCAACATAGATTGTAGTTTAATTGTAGTATAAATGTAGTAATTTTGTAGATACCCTTAAAAACAATACAGATTTATACAATACTTAAACTGATTTGTAGTTTATTTGTAGATGAAGAGAAAATTTTGTAGTCAACATTTTTTTCCAACATAGATTGTAGTTTAATTGTAGTATAAATGTAGTAATTTTGTAGATACCCTTAAAACAATACTGCTTTATACATACTTAAATTGATTTATAGTTTATTTGTAGATAAATGTAGGAATTTTGTAGATATTAACATAAAATTAGACTTTCATAGAATTTGTAACATAACAATTTTAATCAGCTCCCCCTAATTCCTAAGACCAGCGCCGTTTTTTCCCTCCCCTTTCTTCCTCTTCTCCATTCCTTCTTCTTCTAAAAAAATACAGAGATGAGACCCATTTTTTATAATCAGATTTTTTCCATGTAACCCTAGCGAAAAAAAAGAAAGCTGGTTGCCCCCCTCTAAAAGCTCTCAGCGACAGACCGCCATAGCGGCTCCTTCTTCTTCCCTTCACTACACTTGAGTGAAATCTGGAAAAAAAGTCGAAGAACAAAGTAGATGGCAGAACAGAGTAGCTACGATTTGATTTCAATTTGATGAAGCTTTTTTTGTTTTTTTGAATTGTAGCTTACGAAAAAAATTCGCAGAACAGAGTTTTTGAAGAAAACAGTCTCTGTTCTTTGATTTTAAATTGAAGATAAAGGATTTCCATTTCAAATTTGAACTGAAGGTCGCTAAATCAATTAGGATATTCTCTTCCTGATTTTTAGCGCGCCATATTAGGAAGATTCAGCTCCTATTAATTGCTAATTAATGAATGGTATAAAAATTATAGAAAAAGAGTGCACAGGTCGGATAATTTACAAAATATGCACATATTTGGTAATAAAGTTTCATTAATGGTATAGGAAGGAAAAAATCCCTAAAAAAAATAGTCCGATGCACAAAGCATATCGTATTTATACAAGGCCGGGGATATCTCTTTAGGGGTGTGATGTTGAAAGCCCATACCCTAACGCAAAAATTAGTGGTTGCTTCCGCAGCTCGAACTCGTGTCTTTTAAGTCTACAAAGTCAACTTTATTGTTGATTCAAGACTCCCCTTCAACAATATAATATATAGTAAGACACTAAGGGTGTGTTTGGTATAAAGGAAAATATTTTCTTGGAAAACAAGTAGTAATCTTATTCATTTTCTGGTGTTTGGTACGCAAATCAAGGAAAATATTTTCTCAATAGTATTCGTAAATAATTTTGATACAATAAACATGAGGCCATAAACTTTCAAACCAACAACCTTCCGAACCTACAAATTTTATAAACTTCTGAACCACAAAACTTTCGAAACCGCAAAATTTTGAACTCGTAAACTTTATAATTTCTAAACCCGTAAACTTCAAAACACATAAACCTCCGAACTTATAACTTTGAAACTTGTAAAATTTTGAACCTGTAAACCAAAAGATGAAAAAAGTAAAATTGAAAATATATATTAAAAAATATTTTTTCCGGGAGAGAGGGGGGTGGAGGTGCAGGAAAAAAAATATTTGTAAATTACAAAAAAAAAAGTAATTTTCTTTTTTTTGGGTGGGGGTGGGGGGGTGAGAGTGGCTGGTGGCGAAAAAAATCCTTTTTCGAGGGAGAGCATGTGGTGGGATTAGATGAGTGGGTGTGGGGTGGGTTGGTGAGGGTAAAAAATTAAAGTGGGAAAGTTTGAGAAGGAGTTTGAAAATATTTTCCAAAACATAATTAAAAAACATTTTTCGAAAAATATTTTCCTTCGTACAAACACACCCTGAGACTTCATAATTTTTACAGGCTCCTAAGTTTTTTTGATGCTATTTTTAAATAGAAAAGACCAAGCAACTATTTTAAGAATAGGGAAAGAAGCGTAGATTCTCTTGAATATCCCCGATTTTTAACAAATTATATACCTGTTTTTCTGTGAATGTTAGAAGACAACAGTATTATTGAGCTCAGCATCAAGAGAGCAAAATGATGTGTTTTATCAATAAGTCTGCTTACTGTTGGGTCTACCAAGCCGTCAAATAAGTGTAAAAATTGTGAGGGGTAGTCACTTTTTATAGTGGTATTTATTTTTTATCCAGTATTTTTAATGCTTAGCAATAGCAGTCACTAGTTTATTAAAATTAATATAAAAAGATTGTGTTACCCTTTCTTCTATCTCTTTCATGTTAGGGAGAAGTCGCCGATGGACTCCACAGCAAGTAATTCAAATCGATACTAAGAAATACAGAAAAGAACCTCGTTGGCAAAATACTCGAAATGGAGCTTTTTTCAATAAATATTCTTGATTTAAGTGATAAAGCATATAATTTCTTCAGTGTGTGTGTATAGTTCTTGTTAAGTTGAGATTCAAGAATTTGTACCTAGGGACTCACTTGCATGCTTAGCTACTTTCTATTAGATGTTTGGTTTGCTTCTGAAAATCAATTCCTTTCCAAAAGTTAAGGACATGTGATCCCGAAGTCATGAAGTCAAGTTCAAAAGTTAAGTACATGTAGTCTTGAAGTCCTAAAGTTAAGGACATGTAGTCCTGAAGTCCTAAAGTTAAGGACATGTAGTCCTGAAGTCCTTAACTTACAGTTACAAGTTCAAAAGTTAAGGACAGACAGTCCTTAACTTACAGTTACAAGTTCAAAAGTTAAGGACAATAGGTCCTTAACTTAGACTTACAAGTTCAAAAGTTAAGGACACTTGGTCCTGAAGTTTGAGTTCCAAGTTCAAAAGTTAAGGACAATAGGTCTTGAACTTAGACTTACAAGTTCAAAAGTTAAGGACACTTTGTCCTGAACTTAGACTAACAAGTACAAAAGTTAAGGACAGTCAGTCATTAACTTACAGTTACAAGTTCAAAAGTTAAGGACAATAGGTCCTTAACTTAGACTTACAAGTTCAAAAGTTAAGGACACTTATTCCTCAACTTTGACTTACAAGTACAAAAGTTAAGGACACTTGGTCCTGAAGTTTGAGTTCGAAGTTCAAAAGTTAAGGACATTTGGTCCTAAACTAGTTACAAGTTCAAAAGTTAAGGACATGTAGTCCTGAAGTCCTGAACTTAGAGTTCCAAGTTCAAAAGTTAAGGACATGTAGTCCTGAAGTTATGTTCAAAAGTTAAGGACATGAGCAGAAGGGTATTTTCGTCCGGACAGTTAAAGTTTATTAAAGCAGTGGCTAAAGACTAAAGACATTTTAAACAATGGCTTAAAAGTAAATACATGTGTTATTAGTGGCTAACCATGCACTTCCACCCAAATAGGTATGAAATCCAAAATAGCCATATTTACGTGTGGTCATTCAAAAATAGCTACAGTTTCAAAAGTAATCGAAATTTAGCCACTTTTCATGTAAAGATAAATCTGAACAAAACACTGTTCAAAATCCGGAAAATACTCCAGTATACTGGAACTCCAGCATATTATACTAGAGTTCCAGCATAAGTATACTGGAACTCCAACATTATATAATGGAGTTGCAGCATAAGTATACTAGAACTCCATCATAATATACTGGAGTTCCAGCAAAGTACCGATCAAGTATAATATGTTGGAAGTTCATACACAATTGCTTGAATCTCCGGTATATTATGTTGGAACTTTCTGCGTGTTGGAGTTCCAGCATAATATGCTGGAAGTTCATACACAGGTGCACCGAGCTCCAGTATATTATGCTGGGCCGGTTTCTGTTGACTTGGCAAATGCAGGCTATTTTTAAATGATCAATCCGAAAACTAACTAACCCGTACTATTTTTACGTCAAATAGTGTATGTTTAAGGGTGTCCATAGGGTGACAAGGCGACAATTTTTATCGTAACACCCCGATATTTACATCATATCAAAACAATTTAACCTTAAAAGTTACAAATTAATGGGAAGACTTGGCCCTCTCAGCAATCGTATCCCAATATTGCGAAGTACAACAATAGGGATTGATAAGTTTGGCTCTGATACCATGTGAAGAGTCTCAAGTCCCACATTAAATTAAATTAAAGGTATATGATCACCACAATCTAATCTTCCGACGGGACAGTAGTGAAGTTTTGTTCTACGTATATCATATGAATCTGAATTAAATTGATTGATTCAGAAATGGAATATTTCCTCCTACTTATGACATTACTAGTTCTCGGGCACGTGCGTTGCACGTGTATCCTCTGCTAAATTGTATAAAATATTTCAGAAATACTATAATAAGTGTCCGCTAAGTTGCACAAAAATTGAAGAGACAAATCGCAAGCTTAAAGTGATGAATAATGAGCCTATTCACCTTATTGCGGGCATAATCATACTGAAAATTTCTAGCAAATGAATTCCAAAATTAATGTTCAAGCGAATTCAATCGCTCAATTCTTATAATATTTTAAGTAATCAATTTGATAGTAATTCCTTTTCAATATGTTAACACATAATTCAATAGTCATCTATGACTACAGATACTTCACGCCTTAAAGTTTTAGCCTTTTTTTAAGAAACTGTAGCCTCTACCTTTTTACTATTACATATATATTAAGAAGTTGTTATCGAATGAGGGTAATGTTTTGTAAAAACTGTTTAGAAACTCGATCAACATATGCCTTCCCTTGAATGGCTAGTAGAGCATTGTCAATTTCACGGTGTACACCTACATAAAAATATAGGTATTTGTGATCGCTGCTAAAATATTTAATTGACGTGTATAAATATATATACCATTTGACACTTTTGTTTGATTCAAAATTATAAGTGCTTTCATTTGGATTCTACAAAAAAGTAGTTACATAGCACAAATCATGTATTTGATATTTTAGTTTTTAGTACTTCGTGAAAAATATAACATTGTACTATTTCAAGAAAAATAATTTTACTGAAAGTAAATATGGGAATTACAATGTGAGTGATGACTAACACTAAATCTGAAGGCACGCTGCAACTAAAAATTAAATAATAAAGACACGAAAAACCAATAAATCAAAAGCAGTAATTGGAGTGACTAAGACAAAAAAAATAGAAAATTGAATTAAATATGGATACTAAAGTTCTAGCAGAATACTTGTGTTTGCAGAATAGCCTATCAATTAAAACCTATTCAGACGAACTTTTACAACTTCACTTCGTTTGGTCAAGTGTCTAATTTTATAATAATGCTCCTAGTACATAAAATTATAAATTATGCCCTAGAATAAAATGGCATTCCTAGTGCCAACTCATCTCCTATTTTCCCAACTTTATATATAGGTAGATTAATATATGATTTTTTTTTTATACATGTATAGTCAAATATTTTGAATCATCATTATATTTATAAGAAAAGGATTGCATTTATTTTAAAAAAAACTGAAAAGTTTTACAGAAATGAAGGAGAATTATCGTAAACCCAAGCTCTAAAAATATTTTACATACCCATGAGATGTTTATGAAATTACCTTTATTAGTAATATTTATTATGGTGAATGTTCACTAATTGCATCACAATTATTATATTGTATTTATATCTAATAAAATAGTTATTATAATGAGTATTTACATTTATATCCAAAAGTATTTTAGCAATAATGTTTAATAGGAGGGCAATACCGTCATTCAACTTTATAAGGATATTTTGGTATTTCAATCTCCATCTGAGATGTTCACACTTATAATATAGTATGATATGACGATTCTTGCTGAATATTATTCTGGAAATGATATTGATTGTATTATTCCAGTGGAGGAGCATGGCCAGAAGATTTCTGTGTGCAAAGAAACCGGTGAATTTAAGCTTTATGAGTAGCCCTTATGGATGTATGTTGCCCCGACTCATCAGGACAGCTGCCGCACTCATGTCGGATCCTCCAAAAATATACTGTTTTTGGAGGATACGATGCACACCCATCAACATTTTCGGAAAGTCCGAGCAACATAGTAGATCACTATCATGAGCTCTCGTATTAGCGCTATAAATCCATAAACTTTATAAAAAGAACAAACACTTTTCAAATTAGTGAACCATTGTTGAAGGGAAAAAAACTAGTCACTGTTTACAGAAAAAGAAACTCCACATGTACAAAAAGAAGCCAACATGAAACTATAACAGGACACCAGCTAGCATGTACAAGTAAAATGGTGTAACGATAACTCAGCTTGAAGGAGTCTGTACAAAAAAAAACATAAACAGTACGTAACACAACTCAAAGGGGACTGACTGAATTCATAGTTTTCTCATGAGCCCTCAGAACCAGTATGAACTACTTCTTTCGTGCTTTCTGTGTCTATCGATCCACTGCTCTTCATTGTGCTGTCGTTGGAATTCTCAACGCCAGTGCTGGCTATGAAACGGCTGCTCACTGAACGGCCATCGACTAGAGGTGAGCCAACTGATAGCGAATAGTCATCATCAGAGGAATCAGATTCCACGGAGAGATCTCTCTCTGACGCTGTTGATTCTGACTCACCTTTAGATTTTCGTGATGACTTCCGAGAAACTGCAATTTTTAGAATATTCTTCGCCCTCTCTTTGACTTTTCCCTTTTTGGCGCTACCTTGACCATTTCCCTCATTACTCTCTGTACCATCTTCTCTAGGAGTTCTTGAAACCGAGTCATCCATTATAAACTTCACCCCGATTTCCTTTGCGTTCACTGCCTTTAGATTAGCATGCGGAGATGGAATAGGCTCTCCAAGATTTCCAGACTTCTCTTCATTTCTTTGACTTCTGTGGAAAAGGGAGCCGATCTTGTGAAAACCCCTGTTGATTAGATTCGTCGAGTGCTTCTTAGTTCCATTACTTTCATCAGGCATGCATTCATCACCCCGAGTAGATCCCCCAGTTTTTGACTTAAAACTTCCCGTTGAATCAGCGTCAGAACCATGGATTTCCCCGTCAATAACCCGACTCTTTCCCTTTCTCGGTTCCCATACTTGTGGTACTTCACTGCCAGGGTGGTGTACCCACATACCAGTCTCCTGCTGCCCTTCTATGTTAATCGATTCATATTTATCTGCAACTTTTGGCGATTGCTTATCCAAATCAGTTGATAAGGCAGTATCCATATCAACAGAATTTCTCTCTTGTTTGTTGTCCATTTCCGCTCTCTCGTATGACTTCTCTGTACCCTGAAAATCAGTGAATGTTCATATACATTTTCAATCATCTGTACTTTCATTAGTAAAATACGCATCCCACTTATTATTAGGCCATTTAACTTAATGGAGTTAGCCGGAAACAGAATAAACTGCAGTTCAGCATTTCCAAGTGCGAAGAGCATTGATCTCATGAGAAGTCCTGGCTTCGTGGTAGTCTAATTACTTGTTCACCGCAAGTCGCAAGAAAAAAGTATATACCTTTTCACTGCCTTCAAGTACAGTTATGGCAAGACGTAATCTCCCCATTTTAACGTTCCGAAGAGACAACCATATATCATGCCTCTGGCCATCCCTATAATCGCAGACGTTGATGGAATAATCTCTGCCAAATAAAAACGTGTTTAGATAAATAAAGCATTTACATTTACTAAAGCACATTTTGCATAACATTCAAGAAAGAGAATACACAAAAAAAGAGTTTTTTCCTGAAATAAAAAAAGAATAGAATGTGATAGAAGCAAGGTAACAATAGAAATTTTCTATTTATTAGCTAAGTTCCAGCAGTAAATATCGAAAGAGAAGAGAACAGACCCCAATGTCTCATCTTGAGAAAAATGGTCTTTGTCACGAACTTCTACGTTAAGCATATTGTTGGGAGATTCCCATGAACAGACTGGAATCTTGAACTCCTCTTGCCACTGTGGAGCTAATGTTTTCTTCTGAGTCTTACTCCTGAATCTATATGGCCCAAGACGCCCCTTAACGTATGGATCAGCCAATCCTGAAAACGAAGCTCCAGGTGTCAAGCATGTTCCTCTCTATTTGACAGATTACAGTAAGACACTTTTTGACTAACCATTAAAATCTGCTGGCTTCATGTTTTCTGCTTCAAGGACTTCCAAAATAACATGAGCGATAGGCTCCTTGGCATCGACAGAAAACCAGCTTTCGTCTGAAAAGAAAACAGATAATATGGAATTAAGTAGCACAAATGGAACGTATTTAATGAAATCACTTCCCATCCAACTCTATTGGCATACATTTCCATCTAAACAAGTTCATCACAAGTCAAAAGAAAGGATGGGGGGAAGCGTAACTCTTTTAACCAAAGGGGAAAAGTACCCCACCCCCCAAAGAAAAGGATTTAATTTGTCGATATGGACGTGATTATACTTGAGCAAAGAGCAAAGACGAAGAGCGAGAGAGGCAAGCTAAAGTGACTGTTACCTGGTTGGGGCGATACAAATTTCTCCATGTCAACTACTAGCATGTTGGGCTGCAAAATTTTATGAAAACTTAGTCTAAAAGCTCTTTATGAAGGATTTCTTATGGCATAAGGAAACCCCAGGGCCACTTTGTGAACTATGCACAGCATTCCAGCAAGTGAAAAAACTCAGAGCGATTTATTAATTCTCAGCCAAAAATTGTCTAATGTGAAACGCTTGTCACTATATAAAGAAGATCAACTTTAAAATGCTTCTATTACAAGCACGACAGAGGAATAAAGTCAAGAAGACAAAAAAAAACCAAATAAGAAGGCTCCGCACCTCGACAAGTGTCTGCTCAAATGCAACAGCAAGAAGATTATCCTGAAAAGGATGACAAACAAATTTAGCGGAAGTGCAAATGCTAACCGAATTACACAGACACGGAGAGAGACTCATTGAACTAACCAGCCATCCAGCAACTCCAGGAAGTTCTGTTACATCAATCCCATGTGTAAAAATTGGCTTTACAGTCATCTGAAAATAAGGAGGCTCTGCAAAGCACACCCGCAAACGACCAAGAAACGGCCACTTTCTCAGGAACTTGACCCCAATCAAGACCTACATGGAAAGGTTTAACCCCCAAAATATATTATTTTGCAAAAGCTGGGATAAAAATATGGCCATCCAGCACATCAATGACAAATCATAAGATTGAGAAATGAAAATAAACTTACTAAAGCTCTAAACATTTCAACCTTGCAGTGGCTAAACTATCAATGACCAGAAAATTTTCTGAAGTTTCCATGAGAGAATTATTTTACAACATTATAATTAGAATTCTATATCCGTGAACTCTTTACTACGCACAACTTCAAAGACCACTAAAACATAAACCAGAACGTGCTCATGCTAAGCATCGGGAAAACGCTGTTTACATCAATGATGTACAGAATTCTGCAAGAAATCATATAGTTCCAGAACCTCTTGAAATTATTTGTTATTACATGATGCATCAAGATAATGTGTGATCCTGCATTAAGTAGATCATGTTTATTTGTGATACTGATGTTCAGACTCTAGAATTTTTCTTCATCAAAGTATTTCTTTAGGCTCCTACTAACAATCTTTCAATCAAGACCATCTGAATTCTCAGTCCTTAACCCTATAAAACAGCTCATAGAGGGAAAACGCAAGTTGCGTAAACACTAGAACCACAAAAGAAGCCTTAAAACTAACTTCTTAGCTAATTGTTGCCCCAAAGGAAGTAGGACTTGAATGTAGTCAGCCAAAATTGCTGTAACCGATGAATCTGAGGATGGAATTCTGAAATATAAACTGATATTAGCAATCCCACCGCCACCGCCCCCCTCTTCTCTTCAGTACCAGTTACACACAATCAATTAGCAATAGTAATTTACCTTTCCCTCGACATGCATTCCTAACAGATGCAACTTTGTCACCATTCCAAAGCCCAACCTTTTCCTCAGCTTAGCAGCAAGAATTGCACTCATGTCATCAGCAGAACGGAAATTCATTCCCAGCTCAAGAACCTGCACTCCGAATATAGAAAATACAAGCCAAGTAAATAAAGAACAGATATCGCCATAGCCAAACTGATGGCATAGAACTACTTTCTTGAGTAAAGATTACATACGAGATGATCATCCCCTGTAGATTCACGGAGAACCCTCATTTCTGTGAACATAGGTGCGCTTCTTCCTAAGTAGAGATGCTGCGCCACAATGTCCTTCTGTAGGTAAACAGAAAAGCATCTTAGTAAGTTATCTTGCAGAACAAATTAATCCTCATATTAGAGTTACAGAACTGCTGATTATGCTACTAGCATTAAAAACTGATGTATCGAACAAAGTAGTCAGCAATTAAATATTAAAAGGCAACTACAATCCAAAGCACAGACAGCGGAAAAGTGCAAAAAACAATGGCATTTTACACATGCTAACATGGTACATAAGAATCCATATAAGAAAGTAATCTAGCCGTCAAGCAGAAGTAGAGGTGGATGCAATGTAATTCCTCTAGGTTCACCTGAAGCCGGTGCTTTTTGTACGGAACATAAATATATGTGAAGACTCATTAATAGTAGAACAAGTACTAAGTTCAAAGTTCTGCATCTATAATTGCAAAAGTGCAACAATTCAGCGATGAGGACATAAATACAAAATCCACTTTTAAGTAAAAATGTATAATCAGTCTGGACCCTTACCACAGTCCAAGGTTTGTATTTCTGTATAAACCAAGGAATAATAGGGAGGAGAATTTTCTGCGAAACGATCTCCTCCATGCATACTGGCCAAATCTTTTCAAGTGCATGGTTTAACCACCTCACTGTTTCAGAATCAGAAAGCACCTGAACAAAGCCACCCAAAAGAAAAAAGATTAAACACAAACTGAAGTATCCCGCGTTCACGTAGGGTCCGGAGAAGGGTCGCACCCCAAGGGTGTGATGTAGACAGCTTACTCCAATGCAAACATTAGTGGCCGCTTCCACGGCCCGAACCCGTGACCTATATATAGGTCACACGGAAACAACTTTACCGTTGCTCCAAGGCTCCCTTCTAAACACAAACATAAGTATTGTCTCAAAATAACACAGGGTAAGCTGAAAAGATGCTAATCATGAGACCGAGTTAAAGATTCTGACGAAGTGTTGCATAAAGGATCATAGTGCAAAAGAAAATAAACACCATATGGGACCCTTCAACCAAATCTAAATCTTGGCACTTTTTGCACAAATATTAAAATTAACAAAATTTCAACCCAGAAATCAATTTCATTAGTAAAAGCCAAAAAGACCATTTTCCTGAAACTTTTTGAACCTCTTGGAATATTTTCCTACTTTTGCCCACCAATATTAATAAAGTCCTATGTAATAAAAAGGAATATTATGTCATTAATTGTGCTGCCAAATATACTTACTCGTCGCTGATTGGACTGTCTTTTTTCCTCAAATTGCACTTTCCTCTGTAATCTAGTTATATACTGCTCATGAACCTTCAAATTCAAACAACAAAAACAGCCAAATTAAACCAAAAATAATGACATAGCAACATGAAAAAGAAAAAAAGAAAATTATACATACCAGATAAAGGTAGATGAGAGAAAGGAAGTAAGCCAAAGGGTGGCTATAATCGAAAGAATTAAGCAACCATAGTAGAATTAACACAATAGCCACATGATGTATCATTGTAGCCTCCGTTATACTTGTCATCATTCTGAATCCTTCCAGAAAAGAAAAAAACTTTTTTGTTAGAGTTACTGATTCAAAAAGATGATAACACCCATTAACGTGAAACACATGATCCAAAAAATCTTGAAAATATCAACCACCAAATTATAACATCAAAAATCCCCCTTACCCTTTTAACTGCATTAATTAATTAGAGAAGTAGTTTAAACATTTATTTGGCATGCTTAACACGTAAGTATGTAGAGGGTACACGTAAGCATATTACTTTATATGTAATGTAACTGATTTTGAAAGCAGTTGAACATGTCAAACCGGGTTTAATATTCGGGTTAAAGAACATGGCGAGAGACTTGGATTGCGGATTTGCTGTGGGAATGACACAGTACTGGAGATCCGTATTTTTGAAGTTTTCGGTTTGTGAGTTTTTTTTTTAAATAATTCTTATTATTATTATTATTTGTGGGTTCCCACGACTGTTACGTGTCAGAGAAAGAGTTAAGAGTAGTGGATACTAGTACTACCATGTGAGCTCCTTTAAAATGGCCTTCTCCACGAAAGTACTACTATTTTATAACCTATGGTATTTCTGCCACAAGTATAACAATAGTGACATAAATCTTAATACGATTTATCTTAGAAATATTCTTTTTTATTTAATATGTTACGTATATATATATATATATCATAATAAAAGAAAGTTATTTAATAATTATATAATTAATAAGAAAATAATATATACTCCCTTCGTTGCAATTCAGATAAGATAGTTTAACTCCGCACAGAGTTTAATAAGAAAAAAGAGATTTTTTAAATTTTGTGGTATTAATAGCTTAAGGGGTAAACTTTGTAGGACCATGACATTTGTGTTGTTATAAAGACTTCTCATTGGTAAAATGGATAAAATAAAAAGTTTAAAATTGAATTATTTTCAAATATATAAATGTATCACTCTTTTTGGAACGGACTAATAAGAAAAGTGTGTCATCTAAATTGAAACGGGGGGAGTATTAATTAAAGTTGAATTTTTTCATTTTTAACCGCGCTAGAAACAATTTATTCGAAGAAAACAACATATATTAATTAAAGTTGATTTTTATCACTTTTTTTTTTGGTAATTAATTTTCTTATTACCAGGAAAATTTTTAAGTATAACAAGAACCCTCAAAACTCACATAGATTAGGACATGTAGCCCCAAATCTAGTGCCCTCGTATCAACATATCTACTCAACTACATAACTATGGATAAAAATTGAACTTCTGCAAACATTTAGCTCTTAGAATTTAGATTTCCACGACAGTGCACTGCTTGGACTATTAATTTGATCATCTCCTCACTGCTTCTTTGTGCTCCTCTGAATGTTCTTCAGTTTCGTTCCTGCCAAATATGATAGACAACACAGGCGAGTGACATTTTGTATATTGCACACAGTTGTTTCTTTCCTGATACATGCCTAATTGCCCATTGCTTTTCTGCTCCCCAACCTTGTACATTCCTTCGTATCCCCATCCATTGTAGTAACTTGCTTCATATACTTGTTGAGTAAGTGCATTTGAAGAACAGATGTTCATGGCTTTCTGCTACCTTTTCACACAATGAGCATGCTCAACTTACTGCAATGCCCCATCCGAGTAGTCTGTCTCTAGTATACAACCTTTCCAATATTTCCAAGTATAGAATAAAACTCCATTTAGGACTGCTCCAGTTGTTACACACTAATCTCCTCCACTCCATTTTAGGTAGATCACCTCTCAACTTGTTATATATCAATCTGATGGAGAATTCCTTCATGTTCAACACTTCTTCAATTCCTATGTTGACTTCAGTTAGGTGTTTACCAGCTCCCAAGATTTTTTGCACTAACCATGAGGCTTGTTTAGCTTTCACTTGCCATATTGTCTGTCTCTTGATGTAGTAGATATGAATCCACTGTATCCACAATCTATCATTCTTCTTGTTTAGGTTCCACAATTGCTTGATTAGTGCAGCTCTATTCCATATCACCATATCTGTTATATTTAGACCCCCTGCATATTTTGGCCAACATAACTGTCTCCAAGCAACTAAAGCTTTAGCTTTTGCTTCTACTTCACCTGTCCACAGAAACCTTTTGCAAATTGTTTCAATTCCTTGCAGGATCTTCTTAGGTAATGGAAATATCTGTGATCAGAATGATTGAATAGCAAATAAAACACTCTTGATCAGCTGCAACCTTCCTGCGTATGACAAGAACTTTGTTGTCCAGTTCTTGATTCTGCCAAGCATCTTATCCAGTAAAGGTTGACATTGAGTAACAGATAACCTTTTGCTACTCAATGGAACTCCCAAATATCTGAAAGGCAAGGATCCTTTAGAGAAACCTAAACACTGAATAATGTGCTGCTGAATATCTTCACTGACCCTTCCAAAATAAATGCTACTTTTCTCTTGATTAGCAATTAATCCTGAAGCCTTTGAAAACTATTGAAAGCATTCATATAGCAACTGTATAGACACCAGATCCCCCCTGCAAAACAGTAACAAGTCATCTGCAAAACTGAGTTGGATGATGTTCAGCTTCTCACACCTAGGGTGATAGTTAAAGTCAGGCTTCTCTTTAAGAGTCTTTAATATCCTTGTAAGATACTCCATAGCTAGCACAAACAAAATATGGTGATAATGGATCACCTTGCCTAACTCCTCTTTTTGCATCAAAAGGAGTTGTTGGCTTTCCATTAACCACTATAGTATATGACACTATAGTAACACAAGTCATAATCCAAGAAAGAAATTTCCCTGGAATATTCAATTCTGCAAGGACTTGTTCAAGGAAACACCATTCTACAGAATCATACGCCTTTTGCATATCAATTTTAACCATACATATTGGTGACACACCTTTTCTCCCATATCCTTTAATAAGTTCATGTCCCAGAAGAACATTATCACTTAGTATTCTCCCTGGTACAAATGTTGTCTGACTCAGATCAACTAAGTTTTCCATTACTGCCTGCAACCTATTTGTGAGAATTTTAGAAATAATTTTGTATATAATAGTGCAACAGGATATTGGTCTAAATTGCTTTATAGAAGAAGGATTTTTCACTTTTGGGATCAGAGTGACTGTTGTTCTATTTACTGATTTATACATTATACCATCCTCAAAAAATTTCAGAATAACTGTTGTGATGTCCTTGCCAACTATATGCCAAGTCTTTTGTAGAAGTAGGCATTGAAACCATCTCCACCTGGTGCCTTAGAGTCTCCAACTCCCTGCAAGGCTATCTTCACATCCTCCTTATTAAAAGGAGCTATAAGTTGAAGCTGTTGTGCCCTTGTAAGTCTTGGACCATTCCTCATTATGCTAGGATTAATAATAGGCATGTTATTGGTTGACCTCCCTAATAATCCTCTATAGAACCCCTCTATCTCTTGCTCAATGCCCTCTGGAGTGTTGATGAATCTTCCATTGTTATCTGTTAGACTCTTTATTTGATTCTGTGTTATTCTCCCTTTCATGCTTGCAAAGAAAAAGGTTGTGTTGGAATCACCTAGCTGAAGCCACTGTATTCGAGACCTTTGCTTATAAATGTTTTCTTCTATATTACTCCAATTTTCTAACTGTTGTTTTGTGTTCCTCTCCATATTAAACATATCAGTTGTTGTGTTAGTTGTTCTCGTCTGTGCTTTGTTTGCTAATTCCTCCCTTAGCTATTGTACCTTCTTTGTTGTATTGGAAAACTCTCTTTTGTTCAGATTTTTCATCTCTTCTTTGATCTGCTTCAAATTATACCTTATATTCTTCATATTTCTATTTTCCTTTCCCCATCTGCTTCTTATTTTTTCTTCAAACTCTGGATGTTCAGTGAGACAATTGAAAAACTTGAAAGGTCTTCCCTTGTACTCCATTCCTGACTCCACCTCTATACATAAAGGAGAATGATTAGAGAAATGAGGATCCATCACACAGACTTGTAATGGTGGCATATTCATCATCCAACTTGCATTCACGATGGCTCTATCAATTCTACTAAACACATGACTGTTTTTCCATGTGTATGTTCTTCCCACAGTCCTTAATTCATTTAACCTGCAATCCTCCATTAAAGCTCTGAAGTCCTTGGTTTCACTGTCTTGAAACTCTGTACCATTTACCCTGTCCTCACTGTCTAATACTGCATTAAAGTCCCCCATGAGTAGCCAAGGACTATCCATTTGTGAGTCAATCTTCCTTAGTTCTTCCCACATAACACACCTATGAGCAACAATATGTAGTCCATATATAGCTGTAAAAGCAAACTGCTTACTATAACTACTACTTTTGACTATACCATGAATGTATTGAGTATGAGAATGCAACATAGTGAATTGAATACTATTTGCATCCCAGAGAATCCAAATTCTACCTCTTTCAGTAATCTTGCTATTAGAGAACCAATTCCAGCCTTGTGCACATTTATTTATGACCTCATTTTCTTTAATACTTTGTACTCTATGTTTGACTATTGCTACAAGATTGATTTTTTGTTTTTTCAAGAACATTTTCATCTTCTTCTGCTTATAAATCTTATTAAAGCCCCTCACATTCCATGTCACTATCTTCATATAGAATTCTGTTTAGTGTGAGTTATCTCTGGATCTTCTCCCCTACTACCTTAAGCCTTGTCATCATCTGTCCAGCATGTTCTGCCTTTATTTGTTGCTTCTCTCAATGGAGAAAAGCCATTGGTAGTCCTTATAACTTGTTGTATAGGATTGACATTCCCACCCTGCCTTTTGCCTTTGTACATACTTGTTGATCTTCTTATGGTTCCTGTGTTTCATTCCCTTGAGAGATCTGTTTGCTCGTATCCCTTTCTGCTTGCTTTGATGGCCCTATTGCCACCCACTAAGTTGTTGGTTTCCTTGCTTGTTGTATGTTCCCAGTTGCATTGGTACCCCTTCCTTGTTGTTTATTCTGATATTGCTCATTCTGTACATTCCTTTTTGTTGTTCCAGCTTTATCTTGTTCCCTTTCAAAATCATGTCCCACCATCAAACACTTCTTACAATATTGAGGAACCCAATCATACTCCACCATTTGATCAAACTCTTTGCCTGAAGGATCCTGAACTTTGATACACTTAGGTAACTCCTTGCTGATATCCATCTCTATAAGAACTCGAGCATAGGAAATTCTAGAAGCATTACTTGTACATTCATCAGCATACAAAGGTGTTCCTAATCCTCTAGCAATCCTACTCAAAGTCAATCGTCCCCAATAATTCAAAGGTAAATTAGGGAAGCTTACCCATAGTGGAATGGTTTTAAGAACTTCATTGTAAAAATTAAAGTCCTCTGCCCATGAGTTCAAAATCAATGGTTTCACTCCCATTGTATACGGCCCTGAATACAGCATAGCATTTTTATCATCCATATTATTGAATAGTATCACAAAATAGCCCTCATTATGATAATACACTGTAGGTTTGGCAGTAAAATTCCATTGCATATCTATAAATCTTTCCATGGCTCTTATTGACGGTGAATCTCCAATGACATATACAATTATAGCTTTCTGCCATTTTGTAGTTTCCAATTCCATCTCCTCTTGTTGTAATTGTACCTTTTTAACCCCATCCTGAATAGTAGGTGGTATGAACACTAAATCCATACCTCGTGCAGCTATTTTGTTCCCTGTGAACAGATTTGACCATTTCTGCTGATTTTCCCCTACTACTACTTTTGGTTTCTCATGTTCTGCCTCCTTCGTTGCTTTTTGATTTAGTAATTGTTGTTCTGTCAAAGTATTTTCTCTGTTCGTATTGTCTGTTATCTTCTTCTCCGTGATGTTCATCTCCTTTTCCTTGTGATTATACATTGTTTCCATTGGTGCAGCAGTAACCAATGGAACAGTGCTTGTATTCGAAATCCCCTTACCTAGCTTCCCATCAATTGCTTTAGGTGTCAAATCCCTCATATTTGGACTCAAATTCTTCAAATCCCTTGCTAATTTCAGCTGCATGTTACTCGATCCTAGAGATTTCTCCCTATTTGTCGAGCTTCCCTTCTCACCGCTTTGAGTTTTCTCTTGTGTATCTGTTTCCATACTACGTCCCAAACTTCCATTTCTACTTCCTGAAGCAATGAAATCAGCCAATTGTACCTTTCTCACCATCTTCCTAGGTCGTCCTCTCCCCATTTCCGACCAGCGCACGTTAGCAAACCACGCAATCATGCGTTGAGAGAAAAATGGTTTGTTTATTATTTTCATTTTTTCTTTTTGATTTTTATCACTTTAACAGTGATTTTTATCACATTAGGCTAACCAAATAGATAAATTAAAGAACCTAGAATATTTAGATCTAAAAATATATTCAGAAAAGAAATATAGAATATTAAAAGATAATTCGGTTATAAAGTATAATTTTAATAGTGGAGAACATATTTTACATACATTGAAAACAACACAATACAATACAATACGTTGGTAGATTTAATAATTAACCTTAGCGAAAAATCTCAAGAAAATAATAAAAGCATACTAAGAACCCTAGAAATCGTAGAATCATTACAAATTAAACAAAAAAAGCTTTAGAAAAACTAGAACAAAATTTTGATTTCTTAAAATCTCAAGAACTAGAGATAGACAGAAAAATACAATTCTTAAACAATAAGTTTAACCTCGAAAAAATACCCACAAAAAACGAGATAGAAAAACTAGTTAAGACTATTATAGAAAAACCTAAAAAGCTAGAAATACAAACAACTAATTTGATAGAAAAAATAACACATCAAATAGAAGTATTAACAAGTGAGATAAGCACCTTAAAAGAAATAATAGAGACAATAAAAGAAATCTCTCTTTCATGAACGATTTAGAACAGGTATACGACAAAGCATTAAAATTAACAGAAAAATTTCAGTTTAGTCCAAAAGGACTTACAGAATACATTCCTCAAGGAAAATCAGACCAAATACACAACAACAACATACCTAGTAAAATCTCACTAGTGGGGTATGGGGAGAGTAGAGTGTACGCAGGCCTTACCCCTACCCCGAAAAGGGTAGAGAGGCTGTTTTTCGGAGACTCTCGGCTCCACAAGAGAGACAATAATATCAGAAAAGAAACAAAATAAAAGGCATATAACAACAAAAGATGCCAGAAAGAAGATAACAACAACGAATATGTGAAAGGACAATAACACAAAACTATGCAAAACAACAATGTGAACACAACATAGACAACTAACAAACCTAAACAAAACTCTATCAGACTACCCGGTACAAAGAGGAAAGAACTCACGACTACCCCCTAGCCTACCACCCTAATGCTCGATCTCCACATGTTCCTATTAAGCAAAATACAAATTAGATAAAATTATCTGTAGACCAAATACAAATAAAACAAAATAGCACTATAATAGCATTACTTTTAGAAATTAATAAAAAATTAGATAAAATTATTAAGGATAAAGAAATAAAAACTGAAATAGAAAATCCAAAGAATAGAGAAGTGGAAGATTTAATAGAACAATTAAAAAAAGGTAGAAATAACGCTCCAAAAAGAAAAACTTAAATTAGTAAGAAAACCTAAAATGGACCTTTTTTCAAGTAGGACAAGAACAACAAACGAAGTAAGACCTAAAGTAAGTTTCTCAGATAACAAAATAGGCAATAATATGTTAGTAAGAATCCTAACTAGAAAAAGACAAGAAGAAGATCAACAACTGGATGGAATAATAGATATAGACAAAGATATACAAAAAATTTTAACAAAATCAGCTAAGATAACTCAACTCAAAAATATCATATAATGTAGGATGTTTTTCGAATAACTCACAATTATATATATATTACAGAGAAGAACAACTATCAGCCATAGGGAATAAAGTTGAGACAATAAATTTAATATGATGTATGATGGCAGATGGTTAGACCAAAAGAAATCTATAATAGATTTAACAGAAGTAGACATGACCAATAATGGAGGAATATTTTATATAATCCCATACTTCATGATAAATTTAATAGAATACGGAAAAAACATTAAAATAGGAATACAAACTAAAGGATATGAAGAAATGAATAATAGAAACAATTTATTAATATGTGTAAGATTCATAGAGAAAATGGCAACTAATAGTAATAGAAAATTTAAAATCAAGGTAGATGATGTAGTAGAAGTAATGAGAAATAAAGGAATAAAACTAATAAAACCCATCAAGATAGACCCAGAAGAATATGCAGGATTAGAATGGAATCTAGAGGATTTTGCAAAACCAAAAGTATTAAAACCAGAATTTCATCTAATGTATACAAATTCTAAGGGAGAAACTTCAATTAGGTTTACTGATTATAACTATACTACCCATAGAGAAATTGATGATGGAACTGAAAGTACGGTAGAAGACACTGAATGAATATTGAAAAACTACAAGATGAATTTGAAGTAGATATAGCATTAGAAAAAGCAAGAAAATTAGTTAGAGAAAATAAAAATAGGACTTTCCAATGTAAACTTGGGAGTTTAAACCCAAGCGAAATAGAAGAACATATTAAGAAATGCGAATTAAGAACAGATAATTGGGATATAGATTAGACAATATTTCACAAAGAAAATTAGAAAAATTTGATAAAGTTTTAGAAGAAATGCAAGATAGCAATGAAGAAACAGAAACAGAATCTGTAATAAGTCTAAAAGAATTAATGAAATCAACTAGTTCTAGTCCATTTCAGAGAACAATTCATCAGAGCACAATAAATACTAGTACGGGAAATGTACCTAGAAGAAGGGTATATAGACTAAGCCAAAAAATAAAAACAGAAAATATAAAACCATCAGGAAAAAGGATGCCTATAGAAGAACCTATAAGACTACAAGAAGGAGGAAGTAAAGGTAAAATACTAAATATAGCAGCACACGATCCACAAACGTGGAACTCAGTAACAGACCTTTGGAAAGAAATAGTAGTAGCAGACTATATAAAGACCTACCATGAAACATATGCAGAAACAATGTATAAATATATGGAAATTTTCTTAAGAGAATCAACAAAAGGATTACGGGAAGCTTATAAGTCAGAATTCCCACAAGAATTTCAAGCTTTAATAGCAATGTGACCAAATCCTTATAATTTTACAAATAAAATACATAGTCTAATTACAGGAGAAGATCCAAATAGTGTGTCACGACCCAAATTCCCACCCTTTAGGCCGTGACTGCGCCTAACGTTGAACCCGCTAGGCCAGCCAACGTATAACTTGCAATAGCAATTTAAAATCATTTAATACGGAATAAAACGCTAACTCATCAACTTCAACCAATTTC
>MDKH01032777.1:0-12728 GCA_005239495.1 Nicotiana undulata
GTGATTTGGGATGTTTCAGTAAAAGTTGAAAGTTCATGATTCGGGATATTCCAGTAAAGGTTTAAAGGTTAATGATTTTAAATACTGTTACGTTGTTTATAGATGTCAAATGTTGTGTACGTTGGCTTGTCTAGCGGGTTCAATGTTAGACGCAGTCGCGGTCTGAAAGGTGGGATTTCGGGTCGTGACACAAACGTTGCTTCGAATGGGCAAATCAATATTAGTTTGATCTTGCCTACTAACGATTTAATTTAGTCAAACTTTGAATTGAAGATTTGGTTGCAAGATTGTTGGCCAAATAACCCTTTTCTTCATAAAAAACTTGTCTCTACAATTCTCTATGACTTGCACATGTAAGAGATGAGATTGAGGTAAAGAGGTGAAAAATGGCTGATATAGATCTTATACACTTGTCCATCAACATCCTATTTTTTTAAGTAGTTTTATTATCATCTCCACTTCCATCGATGGTCCACCCATTGTAGTTAATCCTTCGTCTCCCATAGTGATTTTTCTATTATGGTTAAAGAATGATCTTTGACTTCATCCGGTATTGCAGTGGTCAAAGACACTTGTCGTGAAATGGAGATGATAAAAATGGTAGAGCAATGACGAGAAGTGAAATTGGGAAAGAAAGAAAAGAAAGGGGAGGGGAGGCCGTGGGAAGCGGGAGGGAGAAAGTGGGTTGGGTTTTATTTTCTCTTTACTTTTTTCTTTTCTTTTGATTTATGATTTTTTATTTTAGTATTTTTTTAATTAACAAATATTTCTACACTCCTTTTCAGCGTGAGCATCACACACTATTGGCACGTCAGTTACCTTGTTTCCACATAAGCATTGTCAACGGTCAAAGATGTGTATTTATATGCATTTTATTGAGCTGAGGTGTCCAAATGGAAAAGTTCTAAGTTTATCTACCGGGATGCAAGCGAGTACAAGTTTAAGTAGCCCGGAGGCTATTTTGCCTTTTTCTTTTGGGTCGAACATCCAAATTAGTTATTCGACATGTCACAAGTGGACAACGACTCAATAACAATTAGTTTGACGTTGGGATGTGGTCTAAGAAAGAATAGTGAGTTTGAACTGTGTAGGAATTTTCCCGCATTTAATTTTACGTGTAATGGAATTTCAATATGTTTAACTTTAAACTGCGTTCAACTTGTTGATTCATTTAATTGTGAATAGCAATCGTGAATATTCTTATTTTTTTTTAATATTTAGAAGACAATATGAAATCATTATAACACGTAACGAATGAATAAAATGAGTAAAATTTCGATTACTACACTATTTAACCTAGCTTTAGTTATTTGCTTTTAAACCCTAAGGTTTATCGAGAATGCCAGGAAGTAGTTTATATCCCACTTTTTATGTCCATAAACTCCATAAAATAAGCAGGTAAAGAATAAATTGGATGAAAATTTCCCCGTTCTCTAAACTTATCTTTCTCTCTCACTAGCTCTTCGACTTATCTCTCTTTTATCTAATGTCTTCTTTGCTCTTCCTTCCATTTCTCTTACTGTAGAAAGAATAGATGTGCGGTCCAACAGTTAAATTAATACAATGTAACTAGTAGTATTAGTTCATATAGTTAGTTGATTGGTTGTTATAAATAATGAAGTAGTTATACTTGTACAGTAGATTATCAATATACAATTGACATTTTTCTAATACCCAAAAAATGGAGTTTCTTCTCCACCGACTTTCTCTTCTGCCATGGCTGGTCTATTCAACATGGTATCAGAGCTTCCAGACGAGATCGATTAGCTCAGCAACATCGGAAGAGAAATCTCACTAAGTTCACCTCACTTGTTGATTTTTACTCTATTTTCCAGCTAGTTTTGGCAAAATCCCTACAATTAGGGCTTGTTTGATCGGCGTCAATTTCTGGTACAAGTTTGTGAGTTGTGACTCAAATCTACTCAATTAGTGTTGTGCGAATCAAACAATTGTAATGGTGAATGACGAAGGAATCTCTACTTCCCCAGCTCCTCAAGTTCCGACTGCAACTTAGATGTTGAACACTCAACTTTCAGATATGGTATACATCACAATCATCCTCTATATATTCATCCTTCATATACACAAGGTTCTATTTTCATTTCAATTCAACTTCAAAGTTCTAAAAATTATTCGATTTGGAGTCAGTCGATTAAGATTGTTTTGCATGACAAAAACAAACTAGGCTTTGTTTTAGGAACATATAGAAAAGAAATGAATGATCCTAGCTTGTTATTTGCACAAGGAAATTGCTGCACTTACTCAGGGGATATCATCCGTGTCTGTGTATTTTTCGAAGCTTAGGGAACTTTGGGAAGAGTATGAGACACTTGTTCCTCCTCTTTCATGTGGATTTCCAGAGTCTATTGAACATGCCGAGCACTATCAATTACAAAAGCTTTATAATTTTTTAACTGGTCTTAATGAGTCTTATGAGAATGCAAAGGATCAAATTCTTATGACAGGGCCGTTACCAAATATAAATCCGGCATATGCTATGATAGTGAATGTAGAAAGTCAAAGGAAGAATGGAAATTGTGGGATCAATACTAGTATTGGTATTGATGGCAATGATGCTACTACTCTATTAAATAGTAGAGGGAATAAGAATGGTAGCAACACTAGTGGTGGTAACAACAGTTACAAAACTAGAAACAATTACAACTATGGAAGACATGCACTTCAGTGTGACTACTGCAAGCTCAAAGGTCACACAAGGGACAATTGCTACAAGTTACATAGATATCCAGCTGACTTCAAGTACAGGAAGAAGGGAGGAACACCTAACACTTATGCTAACACGTGTGTAGTGCAGGAAATCCGGCATGTGAAGCTGAAGGCTCATATAAGAAAGCAACATCTATCTCTACACCACCAGCTCCAGCTCAGCTCTTCACTCCAGAACAATGCAATCAAATTCTGCAGATGTTAAACAAAGGGAAAGAACGAGAGCCTATGGCTAATGCATCCCAGATGAGGACAACAGGTATTCCTACCGCTCTAATGTCTAATCTAGTTGACAATAACTGGATAGTAGACACAAGGGCAACCAATCATATGGTACACAAGTTTAGTTTGCTTCACAAATTCAAAGAGTCACAAATGTGTAAGAATAAGGTGCAGTTACCTACTGGAGAACAAGTTACTATCAATAAAACAAGAGAGTCTCATATATTCCACGATAAGACAATTGGATAAGTACTATATGTACTTGAATTCAAATACAACTTATTGTCAATGTCAAAGATCACTAAGGAGTTACAGTATTGTGTAACATTTTTTCCTGATTTATGTTTATTCCAGGAACTCCTAAGTGGGAAGGTGATAGGGATTGGTAGAGAAGAGGATGGAATCTATATTATGAGAAATAGAGGTAACTCAAGTCCACAACAGGTAGCTGGTAACAAAAATGCCACCAATCATTCATCTGTAAATACCATTTCCAGTTCAACTAGAGACAGTGAAGGTAGTTCTAAGAATAAGACTAAGGCTGATGATATATCTCTTTGGTATAGGAGACTAGGGAATGCCCTTTAAAAGTCTTGAAAAACATAGATGGTTTGTGTAACACTCAGCTGAAGAATCACATGTGCTCTGTATGTCCTATTGCTAAACAAGCAAGACTGCCCTTTCTTCTAAGCGCTACTTGTTCTGTTAATCCTTTTGATCTTGTGCATGCTGATGTTTGGGTCCTTATAGAGTTTCCACTCATGTTGGTAAAAGATATTTTTTTGACTCTAGTAGATTATTTCTCTAGATACACATGGATCTTCCTAATGTCTATTAAAGTAGATTCTATTGTGGTGTTAAGGAACTTCCTAATATATGTCAAAAATCAATTTGCATGTGGTGTAAAATGTCTTAGAGCAGACAATGGTTCAGAATTTTTCAATGATCAGGAGAACAATTTACTAAAGGAGTATGGTATTGTACATCAAAGCTCTTATGTATATACACCACAACAGAATTGTATTGTTGAAAGAAGACATAGATATATTCTAGCCATGGCAAGGGCATTAAGGTTTCAGGCATTTGTACCTTTGAGATTTTGGGGAGATGTGTGTCCATAGATGTATATTTACTCAATAGACTGCCTACTGTGTTGTTGAAATGTGATTCACCTTTTCAAAAGTTGTTTCAAAGAGTTCCTTCACTAAAATGTCTCAAGGTGTTTGGCAATCTATGTTATGCTACCATTGTGAAGAAAGGTGACAAGTTCAATCCAAGAGCAATCCAGTTGTTCATCTTGTATATTCAACTACTTAGAAGGGTTAGTAGCTCTATGATCTGACCTCCAAGGAGTTCTTAGTAATCAGAGACACCATCTTTCAAGAAGACATTTTCCCATTCAAGAATATGAGCACTGGTCATTCACCTATGTTCCCAGTACTGCAATTAGTTGTACCTAATCCACCTGATGTACCTGCACCCTTGTATTCATCTTCCAACTCAACCACTGACACTAATACCTCACAGCCTTCACCATCTCCTATTACCAGAGACCCTTCTCCTCAGCCAATACAACTCGGAAGATCTTCAAGGGAATCTAGACCACCTATTTGTACAGGAGATTATATTGTCCAACAGAAATCTTCTTGTCCATATCCACTATCTAACTATGTGGTGTATGATAATCTTACTCCTGCATACAGGTCTTCATTAGCTTCTTATTAAGCAATTGTAGAACTCAGGACTTATGCAGAAGCCAGTGCCAATCCACTGTGGGTGGCTGCTATGAAGTCTGAGATTTTAGCACTTGAGAGCAATAATACTTGGACAATTGTAGACCTTCCTCCATACAAGGTCCCTATAGGATACAAATGGGTGTTTAAAGTCAAGTATAAATCCACAGGAGAGGTGGAAAGTTGTAAAGCAAGGCTTGTAGCCAAAGGCTACATCCATCAAGAAGGTTTGGATTATATTGAAACCTTCTCACCTGTAGCTAAGATGGTCACAGTGAGATCTGTAGTAGCTCTTGCTGCTACTTCACACTGGTTTGTTTTTCAAATAGATGTTCATAATGCATTTCTTCAGGGTGATTTATGCGAAGAAGTTTATATGCAAATTCCTTATGGCTTCTCAAGTTAGGGGGAGTATCAAAAGGTGTGCAATATGAACAAGTCTTTGTATGGATCCATATTCCCATCAAATGATCGGACAACCATCAGAGTACTTAATGGATATGCTCCATCCATGTAAAACTGTTTCAATACCCTTTCTGTGTAGGAAAATTGATGAACCAAAATCCCGTTTGTCATATGTTCAATTTGCAAATCGAGACATACTTTTGTCTTTTCGAGATCTTTCATCTTAAATTCTTTCTTTAAATAATCAATTGCCTTTTGGAGTTCTGTATGAGTTCCAATAAGGTTTATGTCACTGCAAGTACAACAAATTCCGATGTTGTTTTCTTTATAAAAATACATGAGAAAATGACATCATTTATATAACATTCTTTTAATAAATAATCAGTGAGATAATTATACCATATTCGTCCTAATTGCTTTAGACCATACAAAGATTTTTGCAATTTGTTTGAAAACATTTTTCGAGACTTTGAATTATGTGCGTCAGCCATTTTATATTCTTCAGAAATTTTCATGTATATCTCATTATCAAGTGAGCCATAAAGGTAGGATGTAACCACATCCATTAAATGCATGTCAAGCTTTTCATGGACAACAAAACTAATGAGATAACGAAATGTTATTGCACCCATAACGGGTGAATATGTATCTTCATAATCTACACCAGGCCTTTGTGAAAATCCTTGTGCAACAAGGCGTGCCTTGTATCTTTGTACCTCATTTTCTCATTCATCTTACATACAAAGACCCATGTATATCCAACAAGCTTAACGCCATTAGGTGTTTGGACTACAGGCCCAAAAACTTCACGTTTCGCAAGTGAATTCAATTCTGATTGGATTGCTTCTTGCCATTTTGGCCGATCACGTATTTGTCGACATTCTCCAATATATTGAGGTTCAAGATCATCACTATCTTGCATAATTCTAGATGCAACATTATATGCAAATACATAATCCACCACTATATCCAATCGATTCAAATTCATCTCAATATCGATTGGATTTATTGATAGTTCCTTATTTTCTTGAGTCTCAGGCTCATTGATTTCCTCATGAACCTCAGGATTGGTTAAATCGTGGATTTCTTCAGGAGACTCTTTCATAGTGCCATCTTGATAATTTCCTTTTTCTAGGATTTCGATCCTTAGAACCCAACGGTTTGCCACGTTTTAGGCGTGCTTTTGACTCATTAGCTATGACACTAGAAGATTGTCCAACGGGAATATCAATATGGATTGGAACATTCTCTGCAGAGATATGTGATTTTGTTATCCTTTTTAGATCCGTAAATGCGTCTGGCATTTGATTTGCTATTCTCTGAAAATGGATAATCTTTTGCACCTCTTTTTACAAATAGAGGCACGTGGATCAAGGTGACATAATATTTTTCCACAAAATTTCCTGTTTGGTTACTAATTTCTCCCCCTATGGAAAAGTGTCTCATCGAATCGACGGTCTGCAAATCGAGCAGTGAACAAATTCCCCGTTAATGTTTCAAGATAGCGAATAATGGAGGGCGATTCAAACCCAACATAAAGTCCTAACCTTCTTTGGGGACCCATTTTGGTGCAATATGGCAGTGCTACATGCACATATATTGCGCATCCGAAAATTCTTAAATGGAATATATTAGGTTCATGACCCAAAACTAATTGCAACGGGGAATATTTATTGTCAGTCTGAGACGAACTAGCAGTGTTGCATGCAAAATGGAATGACCCCAAGCAGAAGTGGGTAACCTCGTTTTCATGAGTAACGGTCTTACTATCAAT
Source organism: Nicotiana undulata (assembly GCA_005239495.1). Taxonomy (NCBI): domain Eukaryota; kingdom Viridiplantae; phylum Streptophyta; class Magnoliopsida; order Solanales; family Solanaceae; genus Nicotiana; species Nicotiana undulata. The sequence continues at coordinate 6,862 of MDKH01032777.1, forward strand.
TGCAAACGTTTAACCAACGACTCTGCAAGGCAAATTTTGAGTGGGAACATAAGCTACAAGATGTTCCACTTTTATCCCAATCATTAAGCAATAATTATTAAATGTTTGGGTTGAAAACTCAACATCATTATCAAGTCTAATAGACTTAATTGGATTATCGGGAAATTGTGCCCGTAATGGGATTATTTGTGCCATTAATTTTGCAAACGCCAGATTGCGAGATGACAATAGGCACACAAGAGACCATCTAGAAGATGCATCTATTAAGACCATAAAATATCTAAAAGACCCACTAGGTGGGTGAATAGGTCCACAAATATCCCCTTGTATACGTTCCAAAAGTGCAGGAGACTCAATCCCAACCTTTGTTGGTGATGGTCTAATAATTAACTTGCCTTGATAACAAGAAGTGCAAGAAAATTCATTATTTAACTAAATGGACATGATAGAATAAAACAATGTAATTAGTGAATATGTTCTGTAAGAGGCTTTACAATAGGTTTTGCAACTTACATATGCACTTTTGGTCTTTTAAAACAACTAAATACTGACAGGTGCCGGCAAAGACCAATAAAGAAATTATTGGGCACGTCATTTTTCTATCCAACTATATAGAAATGCAGATACGCCAAAATGAACAAATCTTCCCAAATCATTTGTCATGACCCAATTTCATATCATGCCGTGATGGCGTTCATCATCGTTTCTAGACAAGCCGACAACAAATAACTTAAAAACACTTCCATTCTCAACTAATTTCCCAAGTAGCGATTTTTACTTAACTTAACAGGTTTGATGAGAGACCGATTTAAATTTAATGTGTGAAACCAACAGAAATGTTTACAGCCATAAGGACAGAAGCCAAAAGCCATAAGTCTACTAATACATGCCAAGATCTAGTGTCACAAGTATATGGGCAACTTAATAGACCATACATAAGAATGTCTATCCTAGTGTCCAAAAGGGAATAGACAGAAAACCAAAATGAAGGAGAGACTCTAGCATGCTGCTGAACGGCTCAGAAAGGAAGCTCACCGTAGAATCTAGAACCAAAATCAAGGATGCGCGCCGGATGCGTATCCAGATGCACCTGCCTCAGATCCCGCACAATTAAGTGCAGAAGTGTAGAGTGAGTACATAAAACAATATTTACCCAATAAGTATCCAGTCTGACCTCGAAGAAGTAGTGACGAGGGGTCGACTTGACACTTACTAATGCTAATGATAATAAATCAAAATCATAAATAAGCATGGATTACAATAAATGTACTAAAACTCAACAACAAGAGATGATAAATATCTTTTCACAATTAGTATTTCCAAAAGTCAACATGCGCAAATAATGCCGAGGTTGTACGACCCGAACCAACACAATAATATTTAAATGTGCACTGCTGAGGGTCGAACGACATGAACCATAAATGCATCTATTTAATTTGCCGAGGTGCCCGACCCGCTCCACAATAGACAAACACTTAAAGAACACAAGTTTTTTAATAACAGTCAAGTGTTCTATTCATAACCTCAAATGAGTGAAGACTTTCCCTTTTTTGAAAATCCTTTTATGATTTAATTAGTTTAAGTGACAAGTAAAAGGCGCAATTATTTCAAGTAAAGCATGATAGGGTCCTAGACTACCCAGACCTTAGCATGAATAGTTGCTACGCACAGAATCACTCCACTTCGTACGTAGGCCCCATAAATAGTCACATATATTAGTAATTCGCCTATGGGGAGATTTTTCCTCTTACAAGGTTAGAAAGGAGACTTACCTCGTCCCAGAGCTTACTTCTCGGTTAAAAAAGGTGCTCAAACCTCCAAACTTGGTGCCAAACGACTCGAAACTAGTCAAATATTTTATAAATTAATCACTTTATGCTCAACAACTCATATTCCCACTATTAAAGTGATTATCCAACCCTAAATGCAAGATTCCTAAAATTCACCCCCTGGCCCATGCCAGATTTTCAAAAATTTTCGAAGAAAGTTGTTACCTACAACCTAAGGAACATAAATATATGATTTTCACTAAGTTTCATGATCATTTTCGTGGTAAAATCTCATATTTATTAAACTCTAGATTTTTCATCTAAACCCATGATTTCTACCAATTTTCATGTGGAAATCTACCCAAAATCCATGTATTAAACTCATATTTAGTAGAAATTACTTACCTCACAAAGCTAGGTCGAAATCCCCTCCTTAGAAGCTCTCTAAACGCCCAAGAGTGGAAGAAAATATGATAAAAATGGCCCTAGTCCGTATTAAATGAGGTTCACTGCCTTCAGCGGTTTCCGCACCTGCGGTCAAAGGGCCGCACCTGCGCCCTCGCTTCTGCGGACAAAGGTACGCTTCTGTGGAAATCCCTGAGCCGGCTGGGGTCGCTTCTGCGGACGGGTTCCTGCTTCTGTGGAGGATGGTCCGCACCTGCAGAACCCGGGCTGCCCACCCTAGGTCGCTTTTGCGAGGCTTGGCTCGCACCTACAGCTGGCCAAACGCAGGTGCGATTGTGATATATCTGGGGAGCTTTAGCTGTTGCTTCAGCTCCCAACTTGGTCCGAGTCTTGTCCGTGTTGATACCCAGTTTTTCCTAAAAATAATTTTAATTTGCATATATACCTTCAAAATCATGCATTAGTATCAATTGGTATTTTTTTCATAATTTTTTTCTGCATTTTTATTAATTTGTCCAGTATTTTATTTCTAATAAATAATTACAAATTGCATCACAAATGATTTCGAAAATATTTCTTGATTTAATTTATTGTTTATGGTCCTATTAAGACCAAATTATTTCATAAATAGCCAAATTGGTACCTTTTGGCTATAATTGCAATAACTTTGCAATTATAGCCCATGAATATAATTTTATACTATTTTTACCAGAAATTTGTCCTTTGTATTTTTGAAATACCAAATAATCATTTTGAAATATTTTTATGCATGAAATTTATTTTTTATAATTAGTAATTATTTTATAAAATTATTTAATTAAATTACCTTGGTATTTAACAAATAACTTCATTTTGTTTTAATTATAGCCTCAATATAACCAACCCAAATGCCTAATTACATTGGCCCAATGCACCCAAGCCCAAATACTACCCCTACCCGACCCGACGCTTGCTAAATCCTAGTAGTTGATCAAATTTGATCAACGACCCGGATTAATACTTACCTTAATTAACCTAATGACCTACCCCAAAACCCCTCATTCCCTCTCACCCTCTCCGCCGTCACCCCTCTCTTTCTCTCTCAAACTCCCTCTGCCCTAACCCTAATCCCCTTCGTCGTTGCTTACTCGCCGTTAACAATGGTGGCTCACCACCGTTCCCAGCCTCAATGGCTCTCCCATGACCGGGTCCTGCTATCTTTGGGGTCCTTAAGGGACCAGTGGCCATTCCGCTCACACCTGGGTCTGTTCTCACCATCCTCAGGCCACCATGGCTCGATTGAGTAAGATCGTCCTATTTTCTTGTTAGACCTATGGTTTCTACGCCGGTCTCTCTATCTCTGGTTTATTTTTCTTGAAACCCTAATTCCCTCTCTTAACTCTTTAGATCTGTAACAGATCTGAGAACATTTGAGTTATTTTAGCTTGTTTTTATGAAAAACTTCCGATTTTTCAAAGCGCCGCTTCATTTTCCTAAATTAGGGTTTCTGGAACTTTCCTTCAAGAACGATTTTGATTTTTAAGTGTTGTTCTCTGATTCCTGAGTGTTTAATCGGTTTTTGTTAAGCTTTCCCTTTAAACCTAACTAGTTATGTTGAAAATCCCTAATTTTTGACTTTAGTCTTGGATTCTGAGATCGTCTTTACTGTTTGTTCATTCGATTTGCCTGTATGTTTGATTCTCATGAATATGCTTCGATTAATTAGAGTATTTTATGATTTTCACCCTAGTAATATCTTATTAGGGTTTTTGATTTGGTTCTTTCTATTTATACTCCGTTTATTGGTTTATTCATGGAAGTCTATACTATTTCCCTTAATATTAGTACTGTTTTTTGATTCTTGAATCCCTGATTTACTGTGTTGATGCTCTTATACTGATTTTCGGCTATTTTTCCTATTTTCACAATTTTTAAATTATTTTTCTTACCTTATTATGTGGTTGACTGTATTATTAATTGATTCCTACTGTTATTTCCTTAATTAGACCTTTGTGTATCTACCCCTAATTACTTATTATGTACCTATGTATTTTTTGAATTCTTTCCTTAATTATTTAACTGCTTTCTGCCGTTGGTAAGTCACTCCCTTAATTAAGGGATGACTCGACTGATTTCTGCTTCTAATTGATTCTGTGGCTTTACAATTGCTGAACAATTTGATTCTTACCTTATTTACCTAACTTTCAAACTATTATATATACTCTCTTCTCTTTTCATTACACAAACGAACGGACTGGTTCTGAAACTCTCTCTTTGTCACTTAAAAAAAACTTTCTGCTATTTTCTTGTTACCTACTACTTCAATTGAATTAGCCGGTTAAAAGCCAAGGCTAATTATAGCACTCCACAACTCTATACTTAGTTTACTCTTCTTAACTGGTATGTTCTGATTTAAATCCAAGTTCCAAACTCTATGTGCTTCTTTACTGCTTATTTTACTGATTATTAGTCCATGCCTGATGTTCTTAGCTTTTCAGTATGTTGTTAGCATGTTAATATCACCGCTTTCACTTAGTATGAAAGACTTCTGTCATGAATAATCTGTCTAAATGACTTTCTTATTGCTTTCTTTAGTATGTCTCAAACTGATTTTGCTCTGCTTATGTATGTTTGAATGATTGACTATTTGCTATCCAATTTCAGTTAATGAAGTTGTCTTTGCAAAATGATTTGTTACCCTAAAGTAGTGCTGACTCCCTGTTCAATTATGTTTAGTACTTCTATGTCTTCTACTGTTTGTTATGAGATTCTTATCCCATACTATGTTTATATTATCAGTTATCTCCCAATCCCATAAACCCCCTAAGCACTTCTGATTCTATGTTCAACCTGGTCTAGTACAACTATGTTCTAGTTAGCACTTCTGAAATCCATGCCCTACTGTTTGCACTGTTAGCTACTCCTTAATCACAAAAGACTTCTGTTCTTCTGTTTGTTGTGTGTTCACTATGTGTGTTGTATATGTCCCCAACTCCCAATATCCCTGTGTGAAAGACTGTTGTTTGAGTAATTTTGAACCTGTTTGCTTTGAGTTATTCTTCTGTTTGTTTGATTCCTCAAGTGCTTACACTATTCTTACTTAACTTATTTTACTACTAAACAAATCCTATTTTATAAGACTTCTTCACTCAACTAGGATCCTTTTCAGTACTGTTTTCATATCTAAATATTTTCAAAACTATGTCAAGCACTCTCACTCTACTCTTAAGTCCTTAGGTTCTTCCCCTCCAGTGTGTGACTGCCTTGGGATACCTCTGAGATCCCTCTGAACTCTAATACACTGGAGTTGGCATTTCCACACCGCACTTACTCAGATCTGGTTATGAAAGTTTGGGTGTGAGCTCTGTCTGGGATCCTTGAGGTCCTTAGGGAACTCTGACACACCTGGACATAAGACTGGTTACAAACTCTTGGCATTTGAGGTTATGGAAGGTTTTGTATCTTTAGGATACATTTGGGCCTGTTTCAGACTCCCTATAGTCTAACTTCTTCTCTTTTTATCTATTTATATAAATTCAGCTATTGGTTTGTAATAATTATTGTAAATAGATATTGGGGATGACTACTGAAATGAGGAGGGTAGCTATACGATTCTATTAATGTCGTTGGGTAGAAATCATGTTTTAGGCGTTACGTTATTTATATCTGCATTAGAATCCATGTCTAGGACTAATACGCTCATCCAAATCATGC
>ML266776.1:0-16145 GCA_005239495.1 Nicotiana undulata
AAGTGATAAGGGTGTGATTGTGATTGTCAGGTGGGATCGGGTTGCACGCCGCAACAGTTGTCAAGTGGGATCGGGTTGCACGCCGCAACAATTGTCTGGTGGGATCGGGTTGCACGCCGCAACAGAAACACAACGAATGATTGTGATTGTCAGGTGGGATTGGGTTGCACGCCGCAACAGAAGAAATAAGGGTGAAATGTGAGAAGGGACAAGGGTGGAATTGAGATTGTGATTATGATGAAGTGAAAACTGTGGAACTTCCATTGTGTATCTTTCTATGTCTTGTGCGGTGATTGTGTGACTCTCTGTCTGTCTCTTGCCTGTGCATTATTGAGTTTACTTAGAGTAAAGTTTGTTCATACATACCAGTACAATTCAAATGTACTGACGTCCCTTTGCTGGGGGGGCTACATTCTTGTGATGATTGTAGGTTGTTCTATAGCAGGTACTCCAGCCCACCGACAGTAGTGCCTCCTCTACGTCCTATCAGCTGATTTGGTGAGCCCCTATCTCTCGGGGCCCAGTGTGGTTCATGCCACCTTTTCTTCCGGATTTTCATTTTGGTATTTGTGTAAGGTATAGCCGGAGCCTTGTTACCGGCAAGTATTATATATAAATCCTTCGTACTCTTAGAGGCTCCGTAGACAGGAAGTGTGGGTTATGTACTTTTGTATTTTGGGCAGTATGACTTGTAGACCACGTAAAGTAAAACTGTGTATTATGTATATTTTATAAGTATTGTACTACATGTTGGTAAGGACAGAATTCTATGGTTAAATTTCAGATTGTAAGAATGCGTCTTAATTATAATTGAATAATGTACATCGGAAATCTCGGGGAAATGCGTGGGCGGGAAAAAAAGAATCCAGGTCCGCTTGAGTGGGGCTACCCGGTCGAGTGTCGGTCGTGTCCCTTGATTTTTGGGGCGTGACACAAGCGATTAGTAGATGGCCATATATAACTGCGAGAGAGGGTACCAGTCAGGTGCCTCAAGCTAGAGCAGGCCAAAGTGAGGCTCAGAGTGAGATGCCATCTCATACCTCATCTACTTCGTCTTATCCAGAGGATATTAGGAGGCACCCAGCACCACCAGTTCCTCTGTCTTGCCCTATAGAACATGATATGTAGAGTGTGGTTAGTTGTTGACTAGCTTGGTAACTTCTCAGGCTTTGAGGAAGAATACCTGTGTTTTTGATAAACGGGATAGTACGAGAGTTCGTGATTTTATTAATCTAGACCCTCTAGTGTTTACCGTATCAGACCCCAAGGAGGACCCCCAAACTTTTATTGACCAGGTTCATCGTATACTGTGGGTTATGCATGCTACAGATACAGAGGCAGTAGAGTTGGATTCTTATCGGTTATGGGATTTAGTGGTTTTCTGGTATGATAGATGGGAGAAATCCAGGGGTCTGAATGCCCCTCCAGCTGTGTGGAAGGAATTTTCTGAGGCCTTTCTTTGTCACTATTTTCCAGTTGAGATACGACGAGCTAGAGCTGATAAGTTCTTGAACCTTAGACAAGGTAATATGAGTGTGCGAGAGTATAGTATGTAGTTTGATTCTTTATCAAGGTATGCTCCCCATATGGTGGCCGAGATGCCTGAGAGGGTGAATATGTTCATGAACGGGTTGGGAACACATCTGATAAATGAGCGCACGACAGCCTCCTTGGTGGAGGGCATGGAATTTTCCCGTATTTTGGCTTATGCCTAGACCCTAGAGGATCGTAAGCGCCAGCAAAGGGTGGATAGGGGGCAGGATAGGGGCCAGCATAAGCGGGCGAGATTTTAGGGTATTCGCATTACTTTAGAGGTAGTGTTAGGCCCTAGTCTTTGAGGAGTTTGGTGCCACTTGTAGCTAGTGCTCTTCCACAGTTTCAGAGGCCTCAGTATGATTGATTTACCTATTCTGGTCCAGGTCAGAGTTCGCGAGCATCAGGCTCGCAAAATCATAGGGATACTAGTCAGACGAGACCCCCAATACCCCATTGTGATCAATGCATCAAGGCCCACCTTGGACTGTGCCGTCAAGGTTATGATGCATGTTATTCTTGCGTACAGTCTGGACATATGATGTGGGATTGTCCTAACAGAGAAAGTGGTGGTATGGCTCAGCCAACTAAATCTGTGTCTGGTTCTTCCTCATCAGTTCGACCTCCAGCACGGGGTTTTCAGCAGTCGACAGGTCGTGGTAGAGGTAGAGGTGCAGTGTCGAGTTTGAGTGGTGCTCAAAATAGAACTATGCTCTAAAAGATCGACAGGATCTCGAGTCATCTCAGATGTTGTTACATGTATATTGTCTGTGTTTTCTTACAATGTATATGTGTTGATTGATCCAGGATCTACATTATCATATGTTACACCCTTTGTGGCTAATAAGTTTGACGTTGAATCTGAATTGATAAGTAAACCACTTGTGGTATCTACTCCGATAGGAGATTCTGTGATTGCTAGAAGGGTATATAGAGGTTGCACAGTGATGATTTGTAGTCATCAAACTTTGGTGAATTTATTTGAATTAGAAATGGTTGATTTCGACGTGATAATGGCAATGGACTGGTTGACCTCATGCTATGCAAATGTTGATTGTTGTACGAAGATGGTTAGGTTTCAATTTCCTGATGAACCCGTCATCGAATGGAAGGGGAACATTGCTACGCCAAAAGGTAGAATTATTTCCTATCTTAAGGAAAGGAAGATGATCTCAAAAGGTTACATTTATAATCTGCTTCGCGTTAAGAATGCGGAGGCGAAGCCGCCTACTTTACAATCAATACATGTGGTCAATGAATTTCCAGATATTTTCCCAGATGAACTCCCAGGCCTTCCTCCTGAAAGGGAGATTGAGTTCAGTATTGATGTGTTGCCTGACACTCAACCCATATCTATTCCTCCATACAGGATGGCCCCGACAGAGTTGCAAGAGTTGAAGGCACAATTGAAGGACTTACTAGATAAGGGATTTATTAGGCCTAACACTTCACCTTGGGGTGCGCCATTCCTATTTGTGCGGAAGAAAGACGGGTCATTAAGGATGTGTATTGATTATCGACAGTTGAATAAGTTTACTATAAAGAACAAGTACCCACTTCCAAGGATTGACGACCTGTTTGACCAAACCAACTCCAGGGTGCCAAGTATTTCTCTAAGATTGGCTTACGTTCAGGGTATCTTCAGGTGAGGTTTAAGGAGAAGGATATTCCAAAGATGGCCTTCCGGACACGATATGGGCACTTTGAGTTGTTAGTGATGTCGTTCGGGATAACAAATGCCCCGGCGGCTTTTATGGATCTCATGAATATTGTATTCAGGCCCTATCTTGATGTGTTCATGATCATATTCATTGATGACATTTTGGTGTATTCTTGTTCGGAGGCTGAACATGCGGGCCACTTTCGGATAGTATTACGGACGCTTCAGGATCGTAAGTTATATGCTAAGCTCTCCAACTGTGAATTCTGGCTGAACTCAATAGCATTCCTTAGCCATGTGATATCTGACGAGGGTATTAGTGTCGACACTCAAAAGATCGATGCAGTAAAGAATTGGCCGAGACCTACAACACCATCAGAAGTCCGCAGCTTCCTGGGGCTAGCAAGATATTATAGGAGATTTGTAGAATTGTTTTCCCTTATATCAGCACCATTGACTAAGTTAACACAGAAATCTACTAAGTTTCAGTGGTGTGACGCTTATGAATGAAGTTTTCAGGAGTTAAAGAATCGATAGTCATTTGCGCCAGTGCTCACTCTCCCAGAAGGAATAAAAGGTTATGTGGTATATTGTGATGCCTCAGGTATAGGTTTGGGGTGCGTATTGATGAAACATGGGAAGGTGATTGCTTATGCATCAAGACAATTGAAGAAGCATGAAGAGAAGTACCTGACCCATGATTTGGAATTGGTTGCAGTAATATATGCTTTGAAGATATGGCGGCACTACTTATACGGCATTCATGTTGACATCTGCAGAGATCACAAGAGTTTACAATACATCTTCAAGAAGAAGGAGTTGAATTTGAGGCAGCGTAGGTGGCTTGAATTACTGAAAGATTACGATGTCGAGATATTGTACCATCCCGGTAAAGCCAATGTTGTGGCAGACGCTCTCAGTCATAAGTCAATGTGAAGCTTAGTACACATTGAGGCAGGTAGACAGGGGTTGACTAAAGAGCTTCATCAGCTAGCCAATATGAGAATTAGATTGTTAGACTCTGATGACGGAGGTATTACTGTACAGAATACATCAGAATCATCTTTGGTAGCCTAGGTAAAAGCACGGTAATATGAAGATCCTACCTTTGTACGATTGAGAGAGAGCATTCAACAGTGTAAAATTACGGCTTTTGATATTGGAGCGGATGGGGCACTGAGATACCAGGACCGGTTATTTGTGCCTGATGTGGCAGGGTTGAGAGAGAAGATTATGATTAAGATTCATCAATCCCGATATTCCATCCATCCCGGCTCGACAAGGATGTATCATGATGTTAAGGAGTAGTATTGGTGGGATAACATGAAGAAGTCTATTGCTAAATTTGTAGCCCAGTGTTCTAATTGTCAACAAGTAAAAATCGAACATCAAAAACCCAGTGGATTGCTTCAGAATATCGAGACTCCGACCTGGAAATGGGAGGTGATTAATATGGACTTCATTATTTGATTACCTCGCTCTTATCATAAGTTTGACTCCATATGGATGGTAGTTGATCGACTTACTAAATGTGCCCATTTTCTGGCAGTTAAGACAACTTACACAGCTGAAGATTATGCGAAGTTGTATATCAAGGAGATTGTTAGGCTTCATGGTGTACCGATACTATTATATTAGACCGAGGAGCGCAATTTGCGGCTAACTTTTGGAGGTCTTTTCAGAAGGGTTTAGACACACAAGTGAATCTCAGCACTACATTCCATCCACAAACTGACGAAAAGGCTGAACGTACCATTCAGACACTTCAAGATATGCTACGAGCATGTGTTCTGGATTTCAAGGGGAATTGGGATGACCATCTTCCACTCATAGAATATGCCTACAATAATAGCTACCATTCCAGTATTAAAATGGCCTCGTACGAGGCACTATACGGTAGGAGATATAGATCACCACTTGGATGGTTCGAAGTTAGTGAAACAGAACTATATGGGCCAGATTTGATTCACCAAGCCATTGAGAAGGTGAAACTAATACAAGAGCGGCTGAGGACGGCACAAAGCAGGCAAAGTCCTATTCTGATGTCCGACAACGTGATCTGGAGTTTGAGGTTGGTGATTGGGTTTTCCTAAGTATCTCGCTGCTGAAGTGTGTTATGCATTTTGGGAAGAAGGGTAAGTTGAGCCCGCGATATATTGGTCCGTACAAAAATTCTTCGACGAATTGGACAGGTTCCTTATGAGTTAGAATTGCCATCTGAATTAGAATTTGTCCATCCGGTATTCCATGTATCTATGTTGAGGAAATGTATTGGAGACCCTTATCGAGTCGTACCTATCAAATATGTACAAGTTATAAAGGATCTATCATATGAAGAAGTGTCAGTGGCTATATTAGATCGACAAGTCCGCAAGCTGAGAACAAAAGATGTAGCTTCCATCAAAGCATTATGGAGGAACAAGGGTATGGAAGAAATGACATGGGAAGAATAAGAGGAGATGAAGGCTAAATATCCTTACCTATTCCAGAATGAAGATAATAAGCATGACAGGGGAACGCAGGACGCATTTGAAGGTGAAACTGCTCTATGAGGTAAGCAATAGCTTGAGAATACTCTTCCTTAATATGTACACATCCATAATGCTTTGTGTAGCCTTGAAAGGAAATACGTTTGGTTTAACTGCTTGCAAGTTTTTCTAGTGTCCATTTTATAGGGGAAACTCGGCCGGAAATTCCCGTTGGAATCCACAATGATTTAGACTCCCTATAAACCCTTACATTCGAGGACGAATGTTCCTAAGGGGGGAAGGGTGTTACGACCCATATTGATGTACGTTAGTGCATACCGTAAGTGAATAGATGTAACGTAAATCCAGGAAGAGATTATCTTTGGGATGATAAGAAGTTAATCCTATTGGTCTTAAATGATACAAAGGTGTATAAGGGTGGTTAACAAGTATTAGAAGTTAAACGAATCAAGGATGTTGTAAATCATATTTTTAGTAAATCTAGAGGTGCTTAATATATTCAAAAGTATGTGTTTTAAGGTATTTGAATCATATATTATCCGTATAATAAGTCTTGAATCAAACGAGTTAGGAAAACAAAGTCGACAAGAGTTGTCACAACTTAGGTTCATCATTTTACTTAAACTTTAGGTCAAATGTTACTAGTATTTTCTACAAATTTACTTGGAAAAATGGGGTGAAATACCTATAAATTTTAAGATATATGAGTCTAGTTTCCAACGCATCTAACCGTTCGTCGATACGATATCAGAGTAGAGAGATATTCGCATTTTCGTGAGACTGCGCTAAGCACCTTTCTATGGTTCCCACATAGTCGGATTAAGATATATTGATATATAATATTCCTAGAACCCGTTTTAAGTCATTCATTTTCAGTATATTTAGACCTTAGAACCCTAGAAACACCCTCTCAAGGTTCTCTCAAGATTCAAGACCCAAACAAAGGGCAAACAACACAAATCAAGTGTCGGGAATCCCGTGGCGCTAGTAAGTTTCTTGTTCTTATTGTTGTTGCTCATTTTTGTGTTGTTAAAGCACGTGTGGGAGGCTGTTTTAAGGGTTTTATGTTCTGTAAATACTCCCTCAAGTTTTTTTACATCAACCCTAGGTGATTTCAATCCTTCTAAAGTGATTCTAGTACCGATAAATCCTAATTGATTGCTAGTTTCGCTTCCTTGTTGTTGTGGCAGCGTTGGAGGGATATTTCGTGGACAATTAAGGTCAATTTGGAGTTGTTATTTCTGTTTAAAGGTGAGGAGCCTCTTATTCTACATGTATTTAAGATTATCCAAGTTACGGCTATGTCATTGAAGCTAGAACTTGTGAAATATATATCGAAAGGCTTGATATTAATGTTGTTGGTTGGTGGACTGTTTAGGGAGGCTCAATATGATTATTATTGATGTTGTTTGGGATGTTTGGTGATTTTTTTTACTTGTGTGAGTCATATATATAGGGGAGTTTCTATCTATTTCATCGTAAAATAGGTTGTGGTCAGTACATAATAGTTACGACGCTTAAACGTTAACGATAGTGTCATTTCTCCTATTGTAGACTAAGGAGTCATGACATTTTCATAGTTTGAGGTTGGGGAAGTATATTCAAGGAATGTGAGTCTATCTATTTCCTTCTTTTGCATGACTCTGATTGTACAGTATGCAACGAAGAGTTAGTCCTAATAACGTGTACGGAGAATATTGACCTTACTGTACTCTGAAAGGTTCAGAATATGATTCCAATGAGTCCTGCATGCATTATATATATGTATCTATTTTACTCTACCAAGCCGCGCTATAGTCGGCCGGGTACGAAACCTATTGTGCAACCACTGGTTAGTTGGGTTTTACCGAGCTCCACGTGGCCAGGTACGATATGATGAATATGTTGCTCACATAGGCGTATGTTTTAAATAATTATGTATATATATATGTATGTATGTATGTATCTCGCATTTCATGTTAGTATCCCTCAGAGGTACCCAGATGTTAGAGGTTGTAGATACTCTATCCCTGTTTACATTACTGTTCTTACTTATGCTTTCCGGGCTTACATACTCGGTACTTTATTCGTACTAACGTCCTTTATATTTGTGGACGCTGCATGTCGTGCTGCAGGTCCTGATAGATAGGTAGACGTAGCTCCCCCACCACAGTAGGCTTCCCAGTTCAACGGTTATTGGTGAGATCTCTTCTCCGGATTTGTTGTGGTCTTGGTATGAATTTTTGTTATAGATATTATGGGTATGTCGAGGCCCTGTTCTGGCAATGTTGCATCACTTATGCTCCTTTTGAAGCTCATAGACAGGTGTCGACTCATGTATAGTTTTGTATGCCTTGTTGGCTAATTTTTGTTGTATAGTCTTTCATGGCAGCGTCGTAGCTCGTACCTTATATGTAGTTTCTTAGCAGTCTTGTCATCCCATGTAATGTATGTTCATGCCATTATCTTTCATTGTTTATTGTTCATGATCCATATCTACCATTTATATTGATCTCGTCAGCCCTTAAAGATAATAAAGAAGATTAGATAAAATGTACGTTGGTGCTCGGCAAGTGTGGCCCGGGTGCTAGTCATGATCCTCCAGTTTGGGTCGTGACAAACTATCTTCATGGTCATCCAGAAATAGCCGGCCCTAAGTATCTTCTTGGCCAAGACAAAGCCATTCATATGCGGGTCGCAGGTCCTGACATGTATCTCTTCAAGCAGCTTAGAAGCCTCATTTGCATCGACACATATTAGTAGTCCCAACCTAGGAGTTCTTCTATACAGGGTTCCTCCGTTGTGGAAGAAGTTGTTGGACAGTCTCCGAAGCGTGCATTTCTGAGTATGGTTTGCATGCTCTGGGTAGTCCCTTTTTGCCAAATATTCTTTGATGTCGTAGAACCAAGGTTTCCCGTTTGTTTTCTGTTCAACATGAGCACAATATGTCGGCTGAATATGGATCCTTAATGGGATAAGATCGAAGAAGTTCTTGTCTGGATGCTGTATCATTGATGACAGAATGGCCAATGCATCGGCGAACTCATTCTTAATCCTGGGAACATGCCGAAACTCTATCTTCGTGAAACTTTTCTTCAATTCCTGCACATGGTGCAGATATGGAAATATCTTGGAATTCTTGGTGGCCCATTCTCCTTGTACCTGGTGCACAAGAAAATCTAAATCACCGATTACCAGCAGCTCCTGAATATTCATGTTGATGGCCATGTTGAGTCATAGTATGCAAGCTTCATATTTTGCCATGTTGTTAGTGCAATGAAATCTTAGTTTTGCAGATACCGGATAATGTTGGCCAGTTTCTGATACCAAGACAGCTCTAATGCCAACTCTTTTGAAGTTCGCCGCTCCATCAAAGAACATTCTCCAACCGTCATAGGATTCAGCAATGTCTTCTCCTACGAATAGTACCTCTTTATCGGGAAAATACATTTTCAGGGGTTTGTATTCTCCTTCCATAGGGTTTTTAGCAATATGATCTGCCAACTCTTGTCCCTTGAATGCTTTTTGAGTTGCATAAACAATGTCGAACTCGCTCAACAAGATTTGCCACTTAGCCAGCTTGCTAGTGGGCATAGGTTTCTGAAAGATATACTTCAAAGTATCCATTCTCGATATGAGGTATGTTGTGTAGGCACAGAAGTAATGCCTCAGCTTCTGAGCTATCCAGGTCATAGCATAACAGGTACGTTCCAGCAGAGAGTACCGTGCTTCATACAGAGTGAACTTCTTACTCGGGTAACAGATAGCCTGTTCTTTTCTCCCTATTTTGTCATATTGACCCAAAACGCAGTCGAAAGCACCATCTAGTACTGCAAGGTAGAGTAGAAATGGTCTACCTGGCTCTGGCGGGACCAAGACTGGTGATGTTGATAGGTACTCCTTGATCTTGTCGAAAGCTCTTCGACAATCCTTGGTCCAACTAGTCGCAGCGTCCTTCTTCAACATCTTGAAAATTGGCTCACATATAACTGTGGACTGGTCTATGAAACGACTGATGAGTTTAGTCGTCCTAGAAAACTCATTACATCCTTATTACTCTTTAGCGGTGGTAGCTCTTGGATGGCTTTGACTTTTGACGGATCCAATTCTATCCCTCGGCGGCTAATGATGAATCCCAGTAACTTTCCAGCAGGAACCCCGAATGCACATTTTGCGGGGTTTAACTTCAGGTTGTACTTACGCAATCTATCAAATAATTTCCTCAAGTCCGCTATATGATCTGTGGATTTCTTTGAGTTAATGATGAAATCGTCCACATACACATCAATCTACTTATGTATTATGTCGTGAAAGATAGTAGTTATTTCCCTCATGTAGGTGGCCCCAGCGTTCTTTAGGCCTAACGACATCATCTTGTAACAGTATAACCCACATGGTGTAATGAAAGCCGTTTTCTCAGCGTCCTCTTCGTCCATCCAAATATGATGGTAACCGGCGAAACAATCTACAAAGGATTGGAGTTCGTGTTTGGCACAATTGTCGATTAAGATGTGTATGTTTGGAAGTGGGAAATCATCTTTTGGGCTGGCTTTGTTGAGATACCGATAATCGACACAGACTCTGACCTTCCCATCCTTCTTCGGAACTGGCACGATGTTGGCTAGCCAAGTTGGGTATTTAACCACCCTGAGGAACTTGGCCTTGATTTGCTTGGTAACCTCCTCCTTGATTTTTAGACTCATATCATGCTTGAATTTCCTGAGTTTCTGCTTTACTAGCGGACACATTGGGTTTGTCGGAAACTTTTGTTCCACAATAGATGTACTTAACCCAGTCATATCATCATATGACCATGCAAATATGTCCTTATACTCCTTCAAGAACTGTGTGTACTCTTCTGTTTCTGACGGCGACAAGTGAATGCTGATGCGGGTCTCGTTGACAGTTTCAGAATCTCCCAAGTTGATTATTTCAATCTCGTCCAGGTTGGACTTAGGCTTGTTCTCGAATTCCTCTACTTCTCTGACGATTTCCTCATGTATGACATCCTCTTCTTCTGAATCACTATCCTTTTGTTGCGTTGCCTCATTACATGTCACAGTTGTCGGTTCATCGAGATAGGAAATAGTAATGTTGTACAGATAAAGATATGAGAGAAAAGTGGTAATAGTAAACATTAATTCATTGAAAGTATCAAACAAATGCGATTTTCAATAATTAAAACAATGTTTTGGAATATTGGAAATATTATTTAAACAAAATGCAAAAAGGGAAATCATCATTTTTCTCTGAAAATAAAATAATATTGTTCAGCCTTACTACGGCGGGACTCGTCGGGCCCGGGATGGTCGGACAGTCCAGTTCTTTAGGAATGACCCTCTCTCCACATCTCGGATGGTAGGGCCTTCCTCATCCTCAACAATCACGCAACAGTCCATATCATCGTCCTCCAGGAACAGGTTCCTCAAGGCTGCCAATGTTTCTTCCTCCTCTGATCCCCATATGATATCGATCTGCTAGAAAGTCTGACTCATGTGCAGTATAGGCTGCTCAAGTGGATAGTAAGGACCACGCCATGGTGGTGACCAATCTTCATACTCCTTCCAGGTGTACTGATATCCCAGCCCAAAAGTGGTACCATGGCGCTTTAGCTGTATTGGCTTGGAGATGCCCTGAAGATTTTTACCAAGACCCTTACCGGGCTCATACCCTCTCCAGTTCATCATGCTTGTTATCTTGCTATCCCACCACTTATCTGTGTCCATCGCGTTGACCCGCTCGATATGATGGTAAGTCTCTCCACCTAGCCTTCTTCTATTTTCAACCATCGGGATGGTCTGACGAGTGTAAATGGGGTTGCTCCCATACCCATATATAATTACTTCTTGGTGGTTCCACTCGAACTTCACTACCTGGTGCAAGGTTGACGCTACAGCCCCGGCGACATGTATCCATGGTTGTCCCAACAACAAATTTTATGATGCAGGTATGTCCAATACATGGAACTCGACATCAAACCATGTAGGCCCCATCTGTAAACAAAGATTAATCTCTCCAATAGTATCTCTCTGAGACCCATCAAATGCCTTCACATTCATAGTCCCTTCTTGTATTTCATACAGGCCTTTGCCCAACCTCATTAGTGTTGTCAATGGGCAAACATTGAGACTGGATCCCCCATCAATCAGAACTCTGGCAATGAAATTATCTTCGTATTGCAGTGTAATGTGTAGTGCCTTGTTGTGATTTAGACCCTCGGGTGGCTGCTCGTCTTCATGGAAGGTGATTGTGTGGCTTTCCAGCACCTGCCCCACCATATTGGCTATTTCTCCGCCAGTGATGTTGTTAGGTACATATGCTTCACTAAACACTTTCAAGAGAGCATTCTTGTGTGCTTCTGAATTCTGTAGCAGCGACAGGATCGAGATATGAGCAGGAGTTTTGTTCAAATGATCGATGACTGAATACTCCATCACTTGCACTTTTCTCCAAAAGTCATCCGGGCCTTTTTCAATAATGGGAGTTTTATTGGAGGCCTTCTTACTGGATTCTCCCAAATGTTATGGTGTATAGACTCTTCCTAATCTGTGGATTCTTCTATTTTTGTCTTTTCTTTTCTTCTAGATTTGGACACATAATCCCAAGGTACGACCTTGGTGTGAAAAGGAGGTGTGGTTGATACTGTCACTGTAAATTGTGTGGCTACTTCCACCTTGAATGGAACAGGTGCAGCTGCGGGGGTGCTACATTAACTTCAACTGGAACTGATTTAGTTACCTCAACCTCCACTAGCGATTGTATCTGTACTATAATAGGATTGTGTGTGACTGCGGGTTTCATAGGATCGTCACCATCTTTGGTAAGTCTAATTGATCCCTCGGGACTCCATTCATCATCGGTCTCTATCACATTGATACCTACACCCCTATGATCTGGGAGGGGTTTGTTTGATGTTGTGTGTAGCTTCATTTGCCAGGATGACCTTATTATCAATCAAGGTCTGGATCTTATCCTTCAGTGCCCGACACTCATCAATGGTGTGCCCTTTCATGCCAGAATGATATGCACAGGGCTTATTTGGGTTGACCCATCGGATTGAGTTTTCTATGGCCACAACAGGGATAAGAGTGACGTAACTAGCAGCCTTCAACCTTTCATACAGCTGGTCAATTGGTTCAACAATGGGAGTGTATTTTTTGGGTGGTCTGCGGTCAAATTTAGGTCGAGGTCTGGATAGTTTGGACGAGTTGGCTGTGACTGGAAGTTAGATGGTTGGGAATTATATGTGTGAGAAGTAGTGGCTGGTTGGGCATTTCTGGGAGGTGATGGTTAATATGTTGGTGGAGGTGCTTGGTAAGTAAGTGGGGAGGTCTGATATACAAGTGGAGTTTTGGGTCCTTGGGCGACCATTATTGTTCCCGCATCCTTCTTCTTCGATATACCCCCTGACTGCAATGCTTTGTTTGTGGCATGCAATGCCTCAAAGTTTGTTACCATCCCGCTTTTGATGCTCTCTTCGATCCTTTCTCCGATTTTGATGATATCGGAGAACATATGGATTTCAATAACCATCAATATTTCATAGTATTGCGGGTCATGTGCTCTGACGAAGAACTTGTTCATCTGCTCCTCATCCAATGTCGGCCTGACTTTGGCTGCTTCTGACCTCCAACGAGTAGCATACTCGTGGAAGGTCTCATTAGGCTTCTTCTTTAAGTTCTGGATGTAGAAGACATTCGGCGCATTCTCTGTGTTAAACCTGAATCTTTCCATGAAGTCAGACGCCATACTCACCCAGTTGGCCCAGTTCTTAGGATCCTGGCTGATGGCCAGTTGGCTCCTCATGAAAAGCTTCATTCGGATCCTTTCATCCTTTTCGACCCCTACAAGCTTGTCACAATAAGTCCTCAGATGAACCTTGGGATCACCTGTTTCGTCAAACATTTCGAACTTGGGAGGTTTGTAACTCTTCGGTAGTTCTACATCTGGCGGTATGCATAGGTCTTCATAGTTCAGACCTTCTGTCCCTTTGCCACCTTCGACACTTTGAACCCGACTTGTCAACTTCTTGAGCTCCTCAGCCAGGTTCCTAATGAGCAGGTCCTTCTAAGCAGATTTCGGTGCATAGGATATGGGTTGAGTGGAGTGAGGTAGGGTCTCCACGTATATAGGATTGTTTTGGTGACCGGGAATTTAGGTATAATTGTGATCATTGGTGGAGTTCTGGGGTGGAGTTCTGGGGTGGAGTATTTTGTGGAGTATGGTAGGTGTTTTGTTGGTACTATGGAGGGATAATTTGATTTTTTGGTGGGGTCGTATAATGGTGAGGTGCGGGAAGAATCTGTGGGCGCTTGTTGGGTGTATTTTGAGGTGGTACGGGGTTCTGGGTGTTTGCATGGTTGATGTTTGGGACACTGAGTGTGAAGAATAGGCTTGCTAAATTCCGGACATGTTCGAGCTCACCATGGAGTTCCAGTATTCTTTGTTCAAGCCGTGAAACCTCATCATTTGGGGACTGAGTACCCCGACCATCAGAAGCTTCTGCATGTTCAACATGTGTATTGTTTTCTTTTCTGGTGTCATTCAAATCATCCATCTTTTCTTTTCCTTTGCCTTTTGGTGGACTAGGAGGAGGAGAAGGTGGAGGGCCCCTAGATCTTGTGTGATAATATAATGATGCCAGTATGTACGAACCAACCTTTGGGGAATGGGAATAATCAAAAAGAAAGAAAGAAAAACAAAAGGTAGCGAAGTCAGTAAGAGTTCTGAAAAGAGTATTAGCGGTATTTAAACACATATCGCGGAAATGTAAATTCACATCCTAATTTTGGAGCCTCGTTGTGCCCGGGGTAGGCCTAGCGACAAGTTGATTTGGAGAACTTAGATGCCAATAAATTCTTTATTTCATTAATATAAAATTATATGAATCCCAAAATGACACTAAGATAAGTCACTATTGGCATTTTGCCTTATTACATTTTAGAAAAGCAAATAAATCTAATCTATTTGGTCACAGAAGGACCTTTTACCGGCTTGGTCCTCCTAGCTCCATCGATCAGGTTCCCTAGTTCGCGCAGGCCCAACAGCAGGTAGGCTCTATCTAGATGTCCTCCCTCGCTTCCTTCAGCATTCTGGCAGTCGTCGATCCTCTTTATTATCTTTCCCTCCAGTTCCATCAAATCCTGCTCCAGATATTCTAACCTTTCATTAGAGGTGATAGCCATCTCCTTCCATTCATTGATCAGTCTCATGTTTGTCTCGTGTATCTCCTGATGTTAAGCCTCGGAGTCATGAATCCTCTTGCGCAATTTGTTGTGTTTGACTTGGGTCTCAGCATCTTCATCTATGACCATGTTTCCCTGACCGGTTCATGGCTTCATTATCCCATCTTGGCTATCTTCTAGCCATGCCAGGTAAAAGGGTGCATACCCTGCATGATACCTGTTTGGCTCACTTGTTTTCTTCTCCACGATGATCTTGTAGTGCCACATATGCTGAGCTTGGCACCTGTAAGGTATGTCGTCATCCTCAAAATATGCTCGGAAATGACTCATCTTTGCAAGTCGCAGTACGACCTGCTTCCTGCCTACTTGTCTCATAACCCCTGATGGGAACATAAGTATATCCCCCTTAACCCAATCAACACTAAGTAAGGAGCGTCCCTAGACCTGATGATGAACTCGTCAGTAGGGAACCATTCAAACATCCACTAGACTTGCTTTCCGTCAAATTGTCGAAGAACTCCACCCATTCCTTAGCACTCTCCGGTTGAGCAAACTGTCACGACCCGAAATCCCACCTTTTGGCCGTCACTGCGTCTAACGTTGAACCCGCTAGACAAGCCAACGTGCACAAGTAATCTAACATTTGCAACCCAATTTAACAGTAGTAAAGAAAATACCTTTAACAATCTTAACAGTAATAACGAAGCACTTTAGATTTTTAACAGTGGAAATGTAATAGAAATTCAAAAATGCAAAGTGGAATAGTAAAATACATAACGTCGCATAAGCCCAAAACCGGGGTGTCACAACTCACGAACTGTCTAAACAGAGTGCTAAATACATAGTCTGAAAAGAAATACATCATTGTCTTGAAACTGGGGAAAAGGTAAGACAATAAGGAATCCAAAGGCAGGAGAAACGCCAAGGCCCCTGAACGCCAGCGGGTATACCTTAAAACTCTGGGTGGACTGAAGGTGACTCCCTCAATACGGTCCACTGGGTCCGGATGCGGGGTCTGCACAACATTAAGAAGTGCAGTGTAGCATCAGTACAACCGACCCCATGTACTGAGTAAGTGTTGAGCCTAACCCCGGCCGAAGTAGTGACGAGGCTAGACTTAGCAACAACGTTAACATGTCCTATTTTACAACTCAAAGAAGGGAAAAACAAGGCAAAAGATAGGCAGACAAGTATGGGATACGGGAGCAGTAACGGGGAACAAGTGAAATGAAGCAGTTAAACTGACATATAGAAGTAAACAAGGGAGGCAATTTAACACAATAGCTAACGAAACAAGTA
>ML266776.1:16630-41990 GCA_005239495.1 Nicotiana undulata
CAATGTAAGGCAATATAAATCATGGCACGGCATTAACCTTAATGCTTATAATCAATGTAAATCATAGCACGGCATTAACCTTCATGCTTATAATCAATATGAATCATGGCACGACATCACCCTTCGTGCTTTACACTCTTCCTCACTATGCAATGTAATCAAATATCATGGCACGACATCACCCTTCGTGCTTTACACTCTTCCACACCAAACAATGATAGCTATAATGGCAAAGAGTACAACATAGTGGAAATGCATTTCAATATCACCCGGCAAGGGGAAAACATCAATCAATATCACAACAATTGCCCTACAAGGGTCTCAGCTATAACCAATCAATTCAAATATATCCTTAACAGTTGGATTTTAAATCAAACCAATACATCATAGGTTCATCAACCAAGATTTCCAACAATAACGGCTTCCAAGTAGAGACAAGTTCATAATATAACGAACATGGAAGTAATAACATGAGCTTCAACAAAATTAGACTCACGGGCATGCTTGACACACAATGCATAGGTACTCGTCACCTTACCTATGCATTGAACATGATAAACACTTAGCACATAGCATACAATACATATTCCCTCACCAAAGTTAGGCAAGACACTTACCTCGGGTCCAAAATATAGCAATCAACACTCTAACACTGCCTTTCCTTTTGAAGTTAACTCTGGAACAACAATATCTAGGCATAATTAACTTAAGTATATCAATAACAACTCAATAACACAATCCCATAGCCTAAATACACATTTCCTATCATTCTTCAAAAAATTCCAAAATTCGACCCCGGGCCCGCTTGGTCCAAACACGAGGCTCGGATCAAAACCCGATCACCCATACCCCCACGAGTTAGAATATGTAATTTGTTTTGAAATCCGACCCCAAATTTGGGTTGAATTTCCCAAATTCCCAAAAACCTAACTCTACCCAAAACCCCTAATTTCTACTTTGATTTTAGGATTTTAGGCCTAGGTTCTAGTGATTAGGGAAGGGAAGTGAAAAAAATTGATATTAGAAACAGTTACCCAAAAGGCTATGGAGGAAGAATTGGCTTGGAGGTCTTCAATGGAGGTTGGAGAAGAAGGAGGAGGTGAAAAATTGTGAAATCCCATGATAACATTCTGTCTTTTACTTAAAGAATTAACTGGGCGATTTTGTTCATCGCGATCGCGGAGAGTCTGGTCCTAACTCACTGCGATCGCAAAAGAGGAGTTGCGATCGCGGAATGGAGCTTAGCTGACCCTATGCGATCGCAGGAAGAGGTATGCGATCGTGGAACACTGGGACATCACACTATGTGATCGCGGGTCGAAGGGATGCGATCGCGGAAGGGACCTGGAAAGACTTCTGCGATCGCGGATCAAAGGCTGTGATCGCGGAGAAGAAAACATCAGAAACTAGTCCAATACACCAGATTTTTGACTCTTTAACACCCCATTAGCTACCTGAAACTCACCCGAGCCCTTGGGTCTCAAAACCAAAAACACACATGACTCCCAAAACATCCTACGGACTTATTCAAGCATTTAAATCACCAAAATATCATCAAAACCATTGAAGCAAATCCCAAAACTCTTAGAATTTTCTTAAAACTTCATAAAGCTCAACTTTTCCAATTTTAATCTGAATCACGTCATTTCAAGTCGGTTTTACACCAAATTTCACAGATAACTCACATAACATATAATAAACCTGTTCCGGCCTCCGGAACCATAATACGAGACCGGTAACGCGATTTTCACATCAAAGTTCATTTTCAAAAACCTTTATTATTTTCAAAAAACAATTTTCTTTAAAAATTCATTTTTCGGGCTTGGGACCTCGGAATTCGATTCCGGGCATACGCCCAAGTCCCATATTTTCCTACGGACCCTCCGGGACTGTCAAATCGCGGGTCCGGGTCTGTTTACCAAACATTTTGACCAAAGTCAACTATATTCATTTAATTGTTACAAAAAATTCTATTTTCATCAAATTTTCGCACAGAAGCTTCCCGGCTACACGCTCGGGCTGCGCACGTATATCGAGGTGAGATTAACGGAGGCTTTCGGAGCCTCGGAACACAGATTTAGCTAAATTTACTTAGGATGACATTTTGGGTCATCACAATCTCCACCTCTAAAACAAACATTCGTCCTCGAACGGACATAGAAAAGTACTTGAGTCTGAGAAAGAGATGGGGATAACGACTCCTCATATCGGACTCGGACTCCCAAGTAGCTGCCTCGACAGGCTGTCCTCTCCACTGAACACGAACCGAAGGATAACTCTTCGACCTCAACTGGCGAACCTGCCTATCTAATATAGCTATCGGCTCCTCCTCATAAGTCAGATCCTTGTCCAATTGGACACCGCTGAAGTCAAGAACATGAGATGGATCTGCAATATACCTACGGAGCATAGATACGTGAAACACTGGATGTACGGCTGATAAATGCGGTGGCAAGGCAAGTCTGTAGGCCACCTCTCCTATCTTGTCCAAAATCTCAAATGGACCAATGTACCTAGGGCTCAACTTGCCCTTCTTTACGAATTTCATCACGCTCTTCATAGGCTTCACTCGAAGGAACACCTGGTCTCCTACCATGAAAGCCAAATCTCGAACTCTACGATCTGCATAACTCTTTTTCCTGGACTGAGCTGTACGAAGCTTATCCTGAATANTGTACGCTCGGATTGTCCGTCCGTCTGAGGATGAAATGTTGTGCTCAACTCGATCTGTGTGCCCAACTCTCGCTGAAATACTCTCCAGAAATGGGAGGTAAACTGACTACCTCGGTCTGATATAATAGATAAGGGCACGCCATGCAATCTGACAATCTCTCTCATGTAAATCCTTGCCAACTTCTCCGCTGAATACGACACTGATACTGGAATGAAATGCGCTGATTTAGTCAGCCTATCCACAACAACCCATACTGCATCAACCATCCTCTGAGTCCGTAGAAGCCCAACTACAAAATCCATCGTGATACGCTCCAACTTCCACTCGTGAAGCTGAATCCGCTGCATCAATCCACTGGGTATCTGGTGCTCATACTTAACCTGCTGACAATTCAAGCACCGAGCTACATAAGCCACAATATCCTTCTTCATTCTACGCCACCAATAATGATGCCGCAAGTCCTGGTACATCTTTGCGGCGCCCGAATGAATGGAATACCGGGAACTCTGGGCCTCCTGCAATATCAACTCACGAATGTCGTCCACATCAGGAACACATATACGACCCTGCAATCTCAAAACTCCCTCGGCATCAACTGTGACCTGCTTGGCACGTCTGTGCCGAATTGCATATCTAAGAGCACACAAATTACGGTCATCATACTGCCTAGCGCGAATACGATCATACAACGAAGAACGAGCGACGGTATGGGCCAAAACATTGACACCCTCAGAAACCTTCAACCTAACAAATCGATTGGCTAACGCCTGAACATCCAAAGCCAAAGGTCGCTCTCCAACTGATAGATAAGCCAAACTACCCATGCTGACTGACTTCCGGCTCAAGGCATCGGCCACCACATTGGCCTTTCCCGGATGATAGAGAATAGTAATATCGTAGTCCTTCAGCAATTCTAACCACCTTCTCTGCCTCATATTCAACTCCTTTTGCTTAAACAAGTATTGCAAACTCTTGTGATCAGTGAATACCTCACACGGTACCCCATACAAATAGTGCCTCAAAATCTTCAAGGCATAAACAATAGCTGCAAGCTCCAAGTCGTGAACTGGATAATTCTTCTCGTGGATCTTCAACTGACGAGATGCATAGGCTATGACCTTGACATCATGCATCAATACCGCACCAAGTCCAACCCGTGAAGCATCACAATACACGGTGTACGAATCTGAACCTGTGGGCAATACCAACACTGGTGTTGTGGTCAATGTTGTCTTGAGCTTCTGAAAGCTCGCTTCACACTCCTCGGACCATCTGAACTGAACACTCTTCTGCGTCAACTTGGTCATAGGGGCTGCTATCGATGAAAACCCCTCCACGAACCGGCGATAATAGCCTGCGAGGCCCAAGAAGCCTTGAATCTCTGTGGCTGAAGTGGGCCTAGGCCAATCTCTAACTGCCAAAACTTTCTTCGAATCCACCTGAATGCCCCCTGCCGATACAACGTGGCCCAAGAATGCCACAGAACTCAACCAGAACTCACACTTAGAAAACTTGGCATACAGCTGCCTATCCCTCAGAGTCTGGAGAACAATCCGAAGATGTTGATCATGCTCCTCTCGACTACAAGAATATATCAAAATATCATCAATGAAAATAATAACGAACGAGTCCAAATAAGGCCTGAATACCCGATTCATCAACTCCATAAAGGTAGCGGGGGCATTAGTCAACCCAAACGACATGACCAAAAACTCATAATGCCCATAACGAGTGCGAAAATTCGTCTTAGGCACATCAGACGCCCTGATCCTCAGCTGATGATAACAAGATCTCAAGTCTATCTTAGAGAATACCGTAGCACCCTGAAGCTGATCGAATAAGTCATCAATCCTTGGCAAAGGATGCTTTTTCTTGATAGTAACCTTATTCAAATGCCGGTAGTCAATACGCATCCTTATTGACCCATCTTTCTTCTTCACGAACAATACTGGAGCACCCCAAGGAGAAACACTAGGCCTGATGAAGCCTTTATCCAACAAATTCTGTAATTTTTCCTTTAATTCCTTCAACTCTGGTGGAGCCATACGGTACGGGGGAATAGAAATGGGTTGAGTGCCCTCAGCTAACTCAATACAAAAGTCAATATCCCTGTCGGGTGGCATACCCGGCAGGTCAGCAGGGAATACCTCTGGAAACTCGCGAACCACGGGCACGGACTCGATAGAAGGAACCTCAGCACTAGAATCACGAACATAGGCCAAATAGGCCAAGCAACCCTTCTCGACCATGCGCCGAGCCTTTATATAAGAAACAACTCTACCAGAAGAATGACTAGGAGTCCCTCTCCACTCTAAACGAGGTACTCCTGGCAAGGCTAAGGTCACTGTCTTGGCATGACAGTCCAGAATAGCATGATAGGGAGATAACCAGTCCATCCCCAATATAACATCAAAGTCAACCATATCAAGAAGCAAAAGATCAACCTGAGTCTCCAGACCACCAATAACTATTGCGCAAGCACGGTAGACTCGATCTACCACTATAGAATCACCCACCGGTGTAGACACATGTACAGCAGTACTCAAAGAATCACAAGGCATACTCAAATAAGGGGCAAAATATGAAGACACATAGGAGAATGTAGAACCCGGATCAAATAAAACTGAAGCCTCTCGGCTGCAAACTAAAACTGTACCTGTAATAACTGCATCAGAAGCCTCAGCATCAGGACGAGCAGGAAAATCATAACACCGGGGATGAGCCCCTCCAACCTGCACATCTCTGGGTCTACCTGCTACGGGCTGACCTCTACCTCTCATGGCCTGTGCTCCACCTATGAGTCTGACCACCACCTCTGGCACGTCGACCACCACCCCTAGTTGGCTGAGGGGGTAAGGGTGCACCTGCTGCAAGAACCAAGGCACAGGAACCCTAATACTGGGGTCCACTCGAAGCTTGGGGGCAATACTTGGCAATGTGCCGGGCTACCACAACTATAACAAGATCTCTGCTGATGTGGCTGATGACTCGAGAACTGGCCCTAACGACCCTGATAACCACCCTGGTAACTCTAAAGTGGTTGTGCGCTGATAGATGATGGTGGTGCACTAACATGACCTGGCGGTGAACGGGGAGATACCTTAAGTGCTGACTGAAAAGGTCGGGGTGGATGACCCCTACTGAAAGAATCCCTGCCTCCAGATGAGGCTCCACTGAATCTAAAAAAATGACGGGGCCTCTTGTCACCCCTCTGACCACCTCCCTGTGACAAAATCATCTCAATCCTCCTAGCCACATCGGCCGCATCCTGGAATGAAATATCAGTACTCGACTCCCTGGCCATCTGGAGTCGTATAGGCTGGGCCAATACCTCAATGAACCTCCGAACTCTCTCCCGATCGGTGGAGAGTATCATCAATGCATGCTTGGCTAGAGCGATGAACCTGGTCTCGTACTGAGTAACATACATAGATCCCCGCTGGAGGCGCTAAAACTGCCTCCTAAGATCTTCTCGCTGAGTGATGGGAAGGAACTTCCCCAAAAATACCTCTGTGAACTGAGCCCAAGTCAAAGATGTAGACCCAGATGGTCTGGCTAAGCAGTAGTCCCTCCACCAAGTCTTGGTTGCGCAAGATAGTCGAAAAGTAGCGAAGTCAACTCAATCGGACTCCACTATGCCCATGTTCCGAAGAACCTCATGAAAACTGTCCAAGTAATCCTATGGATCCTCTGACGGTGCACCAGTAAAAGTAGTAGTAATTAACTTGGTGAATCTGTCCAGTCTCCATAGAGCATCTGCTGACATAGCTGCACCCTCGGCTGCCGGTGCCACAATACCCGGCTGAGCTACTCCAGCTGTTTGAGGTGATGGAGTCTAAAACTGAGTGGCAACCTGCTCTGGGGTATGAATAACAAGAGTCTGGGTCCCTCCCCCAGCCTGAGATCCATATGGTGCAGTGGGAAGAAGACCGGCCTGAGCCACACTCTCCATAAGTCCTACCAAGCGGAGTAGAGCGTCCTGAAGCATTGGGTAGCAATGAACCCCTCTGGGACCTGCTCTGGTCCAACTGGGACTGTCGAGACTGGGACCTCCTTGTCAGACTCGACCTGAGGGTCCTCCACTAGGGCTGCTACTCTAGGCTGAGCCCGGCCTCGGCCTCTAGCACGGCCTCGTCTTCGACCTCGACCCCTCGTAGGAGCTGTAGCAGAAGTGTCGGGCTGCTGAGCGGAGCCAAGGGAAGCATGCGTCCTCGCCATCTGCGAGAGAGTAGAATGGATACTCAATCAGTACTCAGAATTCATATCGCACAACATAGATGAAGAAATGTGGAGTTATCCTAACTTTTCAGCCTATGGGGGATAAGTACAGACGTCTCGGTACCGATCCCTCAGACTCTACCAAGGTTGTTCGTGAGTTGTGAGACCTAAGCAACCTATAGCTCTGATACCAACTTGTCACAACCCGAAATCCCACCTTCAGGTCGTGACTGCGACTAACATTGAACCCGCTAGACAAGCCAACGTGCACAAGTAATCTAACATTTGCAACCCAATTCAACAGTAGTAAAGAAAATACCTTTAACAATCTTAACAGTAATAACGAAGCACTTTAGATTTTTAACAGCGGAAATGTAATAGAAATTCAAAAATGCAAAGTGGAATAGTAAAATACATAACGTCGCATAAGCCCAAAACCGGGGTGTCACAACTCACGAACTGTCTAAACAGAGTGCTAAATACATAGTCTGAAAAGAAATACATCATTGTCTTGAAACTGGGGAAAAGGTAAGACAATAAGGAATCCAAATGTAGGAGAGACGCCAAGGCCCACGAACGCCAGCGGGTATACCTTGAAGCTCTGGGTGGACTGAAGGTGACTCCCTCAATGCGGTCCATTGGGTCTGGATGCGGGGTCTGCACAACATTAAGAAGTGCAGTGTCGCATTAGTACCACCGATCCTATGTACTGAGTAAGTGCCAAGCCTAACCTCGGCCGAAGTAGTGACGAGGCTAGACTTAGCAACAACATTAACCTGTCCTATTTTACAACTCAAAGCAGGGAAAAACAAGGCAAAAGATAGGCAGACAAGTATGGGATACGGGAGTAGTAAAGGGGAACAAGTGAAATGAAGCAGTTAAACTGACATATAGAAGTAAACAAGGGAGAAAATTTAACACAATAGCTAACGAAACAAGTACAAATACCAGAAATGTAAATAATGGCACAGCATCACTCTTCGTGCCTTTACTCTCTTCCTCACAATGCAATGTAATCAAATATCATGGCACGGCATCACCCTTCGTGCTTTACACTCTTCCTCACTATGCAATGTAATCAAATATCATGGCACGACATCACCCTTCGTGCTTTACACTCTTCCTCACCAAACAATGACAGATATAATGGCAAGGAGTACAGCATAGTGGAAATACATTTCAATATCACCCGGCAAGGGGAAAACATTAATCAATATCACAACAATTGCCCGGCAAGGGTCTCAGCTATAACCAATCAATTCAAATATATCCTTAACAGTTGGATTTTCAATCAAACCAATACATCATAGGTTCATCAACCAAGATTTCCAACAATAACGGCTTCCAAGTAGAGACAAGTTCATAATATAACGAACATGGAAGTAATAACAAGATCTTTATCAAAATTAGACTTACGGTCATGCTTGACACACAATGCATAGGTACTCGTCACCTTACCTATGCATTGAACATGATAAACACTTAGCACATAGCATACAATACCTATTCCCTCCCCAAAGATAGGCAAGACACTTACCTCGGGTCCAAAATATAGCAATCAACCCTCTAACACCGCCTTTCCTTTTGAATTCAACTCCGGAACAACAATATCTAGGCATAATTAACTTAAGTATATCAATAATAACTCAATAACACAATCCCATAGCCTAAATACACATTTCCGATCATTCTTCCAAAATTTCAAATATTCGATCCCGGGCCCGCTTGGTCCAAACACGAGGCTCGGATCAAAACCCGATCACCCATAACCCCACGAGTTAGAATATGTAATTTGTTTTGAAATCTGACCCCAAATTGGGGTTGAATTACCCAAAATTCCCAAAAACCTAACTCTACCCAAAACCCCTAATTTCTACTTTGATTTTAGGATTTTAGGCCTAGATTCTAGTGATTAGGGAAGGGAAGTGAAAGAAATTGATGTTAGAAACACTTACCCAAAAGTCTATGGAGGAAGAATTGTCTTGGAGGTCTTCAATGGAGGTTGGAGAAGAAGGAGGAGGTGAAAAATAGTGAAATCCCGTGATAACGTTCTTTTTTTGACTTAAAGAATAACTGGGCGATTTTGTTCATCGCGATCGCAAGAAAGGGGCTGCGATCGCGGAGAGTCTGGTCCTAACTCACTGCGATCTCATAAGAGGAGTTGTGATCGCAGAATAGTGCTTAGCTGACCCAAAACTCTTAGAATTTTCTTAAAACTTCATAAAGCTCAACCTTTCCAATTTTAATCCGTATCACGTCATTTCAAGTCCGTTTTACACAAAATTTCACAGATAACTCACATAACATATAATAAACCTATTCCGGGCTCCGGAACCATAATACGGGCCCGTTAACACGGTTTTCACATCAAAGTTCATTTTCAAAAACCTTTATTATTTTCATAAAACAAGTTTCTTTAAAAATTCATTTCTCGGGCTTGGGACCTCGAAATTCGATTCCGGGCATACGCCCAAGTCCTATATTTTTCTACGGATCCTCCGGGACCGTCAAATCACGGGTCCGGGTCTGTTTACCAAAAATGTTGACCAAAGTCAACTTTATTAATTTAATTGTTACAAAAAATTCCATTTTCATCAAATTTTCACACAGAAGCTTCCCGGCTACACGCCCGGGCTGCGCACGTATATCGAGGTGAGATTAACGGAGGCTTTCAGAGCCTCAAAACACAAATTTAGCTGAATTTACTTAAGATGACCTTTTGGGTCATCACACAAACATTTTCGGAATATAAGTCATCTGTTTAGGGCGATGGAAGGCAATATGATCATTCAACGCCCTTTATGGAAACTCCTGACGATATTGACCCTTTTGGAGATTCTCCATTAACCACAACTGCAGCAGAAAATTGCAAACCTCAAAATGTTTGGACCCTTTCTTGCAGTGGTACAAGGCCCGGTAAATGTCAACTATAATCATAGGGACTATGGTGTATGTCTTTCCCTCGATTCCTTCCATTAATATCTTGGTGACCATAGTCAGTCTAGTGTGAATTCTTTCCCCTTTCATTGGGAACACTATCATACCCAAGAAGCAAACAATGAACACGAAAACTCTGCGGTGAATGTTACCCAAAGAGGTGATGGAAAACTCATCATGGAACATATGATAGGATTTTCTATGACCGTATCTCTCGTACAAATAGTCAAAGGGTATATAAGACTTCTTCAAGCACTCCAGATCAGCGTTCTTCTTTACACCAATCATCTTTAGAAACCCTTTTACCAGTGCGATTTTTCGGCACTAATGGACCAGGGTTGTCCCAAGGTAGCCCAGCAAATCCCCCAATTTCTTCTAGGAGCGGGGTCATTTCTATGTCCATAAAGCGAAATACGACCCTTTCACTGTCCCAAAATAAGGTTGCAGCTTCAATCAGCATGTTACTTGGTTGAATGTCTAACAGGGATGGAAAGTTTCCTAGGAATTTCTTCACATGTTTCTTATAACTCGAGGAAAGAACTTCCCACCAATTCAGTAGTAGTGGTGGTATGTTGCTGACCATGTCGAATCTGGGGACCTCGTGCCTCATTTTCTGTAAAACAAAAAGGTTAGGTCCTTTCCTCCCTATTAATTCGACTATTTATACATTCATGATTAGCATATTGACATTTAGTTCTCCAAAATTAATGCACAAAACGTGGTCGCGTCCGTTGGGATTAGGGAAACCCCGATGGACTTTGGATAAGGCTTGTCTTAAAGGGTTATTATGTGGACAACATAGTAACCCGACTAGGTTTGACCATGATGAATGCACAGTTATAATCAGAGTAAGGTTACTGCGGGGGTCTAGAATGGTACCCTCAAGAAGAAGATTTGAGGGGGAAAGGCACGGAATCGTCGATTGCACCGTTGATCAACTAGTTTTACCGCAAATAAGCCTTTCCGAATTTTAAGGGTGATATATAGGAAGAGCGCAACTACTCATCAAGCATTGCAATAGGAATGATTACGCACGAGTGGAGTATGATGTCGAGCATGATTTATGCAACAGCAAATAGCATGATGTCATGTATTTGCACATTAGGAAAGCAATAAATGCGATATTTAATAATTGAAAGACGGTTAAGAAAAGGAAACAAAGAGACAAGTCAGTTTCGTAGTAAAGGAAATCACAAATGCTTGAAAATAAACAATTAAGTTCACATAAAGGGAAAGGGAAAGGGTGCACATGTATCAACAGAGTAAAGCATGCTCAGACTAATTCATAAAGCAAATTTGTTATGGTATGAGCCTAAAAACCCCAGCAGAATCGCCATACTGTCGCGCCCTTTTTTTCCTCTGCGAAGTCCGGGTTTTGACATTCTTGGGACAACTCATTTCCTTTTGGGAAAGGGGTATGAAAATTGAAGAGTCGCCACCTAACGGATTAAGGTGCGTTAGGGCACCTAATGCAAAATAACTCATAAGACCGGTTTACATTACTAGAGATTGGGTAAGGGCTCGAAATTACCTTGAGGGGAAGGTGGTAGGCATCCTTCGAGGTCCATAACGGTGGGTCCCGGTCAAACTCATTTTGTGAATTAGTCATTAAGGAAATAAAGCAAATTAAACACATAAGGATTAAAAATAGGCATAAAGGGGTCCTAGGTTTATTACCCTACAGGATCACTTCTGTGCGATACCCGGTAAACTTTCCTCAATTAGAGGTGTTACACGTGGCATTAGCGCACAGGTCATCATATCCTTTACTACCCAATTACCCTCCCCTTAGTGGTTATATAAGCGATTCTAATTAAACGAACTCTATGCGTGCATTACCCATTCCTTACCTATGGCCCTGGAGGTTTGTAGGACCTCTAATTAAGGCAGTTCTAGACTCTCCTATAGTGCTTAAAAGGAAAAATCAAAGCGACAAGCAAAACAAATAGGACTTTCATATAAAGGAACAATTAAAGTCCCACATTTACCTCCAAAAATAAGCAGGAAATTGCACGTCTTAAACAACAGTATTTTAAACACGTTAAAAGTCCTATAGCGGGATATCTAGGTGAGCATGAAACAGAATATATGCATCATTTTTGTTAAAGTGAGGCAGTGGAGACCTAATCAGTTTGCCTACTGATTTTAGGGCTTGATGAATCTGGGCAGTTCATAAAACAGTTAAACAAAAGTACATTTTTACAATTGCAAGATTTTAGTTGCCCTACAGGCTTGCCTAGGCGTGGATCAGAGATGTCCTATAAACATGATCTCTAATGGTTAATCAGAGCCATAATAAACAAATAAACAATTTTGAGCAGGCTATTCGGTTCATTATGTCCTATAGGCATGCTGTCTAGGTTTTGAAAAATATTCATAAATATTACAGAACTGGTTTTATATATTTATGATATCTAGGTGTTGGGACCGCTTTTATACTTATTCTTATAGATATGGTTGCTTCTGATTTTATACTATCTAGATATAGGCGTGGTATTTAAGCGAGTGCAATAAAAGTCCTAAAACATGGTTTCTAATGCACATAGGAGAATTTTATGAATATGATTATTAGACAAAATTAATGACAACGTAGTGATAGGATTTCTAAGAAGACATGAACATGCAGAATTTGAGGAGTGGAAATTTAGATAAAATGATATGATGAACTTATAAGCATGTTTTCTAGTGCACATAATAATCCTATAAGCATGGTTTCTAATGCAGGTAGATAATCATAATAGTACTAAGAGCATGATTTCTACCCGATTTCCCCACAAAATATATATAAAAGTCCCTCCCATTTTACTAATATCCCCAATATCATTTTTACAAGAATTATTTATTACAGACCATACGATAAATGAATTACAGAATAAATAATGTTATACTATAGGGAGCCTGGATAGGCCCAAAGTAAATCTGGAAAACCAGGCCTTCAACCAAGTATGAAGTACCAATATCTCATAGTGTTCAAGAGAGTATCCTGGTGCATCAAAGTTCCCAATGGCCTCAGGGACCCCGGACAATGCTCACACCAAGACTCCTTTTTAAGGAGAAACAGTTTTTGTGCAGTGTGGAAGGGCCAGCCCCAGAGTGTCAGAGTTCGGAGGAGTCTCACGGACTCCTAGGCAGTGCTCACACTGAAGGGGAAGGATCCTAAATATTCTAAGAGTAGGAGTGGAAGATAGTAATTGAAAGTATAGAAATAGTTCTAAGAAAACAGTTCAGAAGTGAAACAGATCAGACGTGAAAACAATTCAGAGGTGAAAACAGTTTAGAAGTGAAAACATATTAGAAATGAAAAACATTTTAGGAGTGACAACATATTAGAAGTGTAAACAAGTTTAGAAACATTCTAAAAAACACAAAGGTTCAGCAAACAACAACAAGTAGAAACATAGTCACAAAGTCTCAAAGCAAAGACTCACATTACCCGGATTCAATTTAGTTTATTAGTTAACCCTAGGTGAGATATAGCATGCTGAGAACAAACAATTACACAGAGAGGGGAGCAGGGGTTGGGAACATAGGAACCCTGATTAGGAGCACATAGAGACAGGGTGGAAGGAAAGCATGCGAGTTAACAGGAACATAGAGCATGCAGGGGTAGATTGACATTCATAACATTCACCAGGGCATACTGATTTAGGGTCTTAAATAGGAAACACCTAAGTCTAATAGTCATACCTAATGATAGAAGTAATTATACTGACTAGAAGCAATAGACAGGAAAACATAGAAGTTTAATGTAGGAGTAGTCATGCCAATCAATTCATAAAGAGGACAGGGATCTAACTACACATAATTGGTCATACCAATTGAGGTTAATGGACAGGCAAGATAAGAGTCTTAGACACAAAAGTAAACATGCTGGCTTAAGGCAATAAACAGGAAAGATTGAAACTTAAACACAGAAGTAAACATGTTGGTTTGAAGCAATAAACAGGAGAGATTAAGACTCAAACAGAAGTAAACATGCTAATTAAGGTGATAAACAGGAGAGAGACAGAGTTAAACACAGTAGTAGACATGGTAATTGAAATACAGAAGAGGCATGGACTTAACAGAAGTAAAGTAACAGATGAAAGAGCACGTAGGTTCAAGATTCATAGTATAATAAACGACATTATGAATAGAACATACCAGTTAAAGGAAGCAAACAGAAGGTGAAAGTATGCAGGATTCAGTGGTCTAGCCTTGGCTTTCATTCGGCTAGACAGTATAGTGAACACAAGTAGGAGAGAGATGAGAGCAAAGTGTGTTTGTGAACTATTGTTCGTGTCTGAAGAATCAGAATGAGAGTGTATAAATAGAACTTATGGAGGTAAAACAAATAAGGTAAAAATAATTTAGAGTTCATAAATAAGGCAAGTAAATATAATCAATCAGTTAATTGAGGCTAAACCCAACTAATTTGCACAAACAGAATCCGGGAAAGTCACATTAGCACAAGGACAATCAATTACCAGCCCTAATTAGGACTCAAATAAGGTAAACAAATCACTTATTGACCATAAATTAACTAATTAGTCGGAATAACGCAAGTAATACCAATTAAAGGTCACAAATAAGGAAAGTAAGTAAAAATCCCAAAAAATACTGATTTTAACAGGAGAAAATTATTCGAATCCCTATTAGAAATCAATCAGTATATTGGGTTGACAGAAATAAACAAATAACAAAAGAACAAATTGAAGAAATCGGTGCAATAACATAACAAGACCTAGGGT
The DNA here is from genome assembly GCA_005239495.1 of Nicotiana undulata. Lineage (NCBI taxonomy): Eukaryota > Viridiplantae > Streptophyta > Magnoliopsida > Solanales > Solanaceae > Nicotiana > Nicotiana undulata. The sequence continues at coordinate 31,190 of ML266776.1, forward strand.
TTGAGCATATACATGGAAATCAACCAGACAAGTAAAGAAATAATTAGATTCAACACTTGAAAGTTAGAAAACCCTTTTTGGAGAAACTTAGGATGAACCCTAATTTCAGAAAAAGTAAATGAAATCGAAATAGTTAACCAAAACAGAAGATTTTTGAGGGAAAGTACCAAATAACACTCGAATCGTTACAGATCTACAAAGATCTGAACAGATTCAAGTAGTCGTAAAGCTAGGGTTTTCAAAAAATAACAGAAATGAAGGAAACTTGGTAAAATGCCATAGATTCAAACTAAAAATAGGAGGAAATCAGTACTCACAAACGAGAATGGCCATAGACAGACCTGTAAACAAGTTTCGGACAAAAATCAAGCTGAATCTCTTTCAGATTCCCTTAGGAATCCATGTAATCAAGCAACCGGAAGGTGTATAAGGCCGGTAAGGGCCGAAGAATACACAGAAACTCCATAGACGGGGAGTTTTGTCGGTGACGGCGATTAGGGTTTAGGGAGTTACTGAGAGAGAAGGGGAGGGGTTAGGGGGAAACGATAACGGCGGAAGGAAAAAGGTATAAGGGGGTTAGAGTTTAGGTTAGGATTAAAAATGGTAAGAAATAACATGGACCGTGGCCACGATTAGGCTGGGTCTTTGGGTAGACTAGGTATAGGATTGGGCCTGGGGTGAACTGGGCTAAGTTTTGAGGGGTTTGGGTTGGTATAATGGGGTTAGGTCCGAAAATTAAAAGGGATTAAAAGGGATAATTGTTAAATACCCAATTAATTAATAAAAAAATTGTAAAAATAATTAACAAATTGTAAAAATTGAATTTCATGCACAAAAATGTTTTAAAACAATTATTCAATATTTTAAAAAGATAAAAAGCAATTTTCTGGTGAAATAATGTAATAATGCATACGTGGGCTATTATTGCAAAGTTATTGCAAATATAACCAAAAAGTGTTATAAGATTATTTGTAATGCAATTAGTAATTATTTATATAATAAAATACTGGGATAAACTATTTAAAAATCCTAAAAAATGCAGAAATTGTGGAAAATATTAATTGATGCTAATGCATTGCTTTGAAGGTATATATATATATATATATATATATATATGCATTTTGAAAATATTACAGGGAAGAATTGGGTATCAACATCGAACCCTCCACCTCGTCGTCATCATCGCCCATGGATCGGCGGACAAAGTCAAAATCCTCGTTGATGACAACATTCTTCTTGCGTCCCCGAGCTGGCTTTGCTTCTCTTTGGGTGTCCTCATTCTTCGAGGACCTTTTTCTCTTGTTGTCCTTTGGCTTGGGGGCCGAATATCCTTATTCCTCCTCGAGAGGGGGCGACCTCATCTCAGAAAACTCGCCAATACCTGCAACAGTGGAGTTAGGACACATGAAGAAATGTATTTTTATTAAGGAAAGAAATTTTATAACATGTACTGTGGTGTTTCGCTTCCCACTTTCCCTTTGACAAATCCTTCCACTTGTGTTTGTCGTATGATGAAGTCGCAGCCAGTTTTCGACCCCAGTCCTCGAGGTCGAGGACTGCATTAGGCATCCATGGGATCATTGTGGAAGGAGAAAAGGAACAATTATGCGAAGTTTAGTGAAAATTATGGAAAAGAGACAGAGCAAATTATTTTACTCACGTTCAAAGTTCTATTTCTGGGGGAACGACAAAAACTCCTTGGGAATGATGTCGATGGTCCTCACCCGGATGAACCAACTCATTCAACCTAGATCCCTGACTTCGTCGTTACTAGCGAAGAAGGACTTGGTAGATCGGCGTTTTGGAGTTTGGTCAAACCTCGAAAATGTTGAGGTCGATACAATCAGATGAGGTGGTTGAGGGTGAACTCAATCCTGGCCTTTTCGGCGAAGAACCTCATCATTAATATAATACGCCAGAAGGACGAATGAATATGGCCCAGTGTAACTTGATACTTTTGGCAGAATTCGAGCACGAGCGGGTGGAGGGGACACTATGTAAAGGGATATATGTACACACTCAAGAACCCCTCTACATAGGTCGTAATATCCTCTTATCGAGAAGGTATTTGCAGAATGACTTCCTTCCCCCACTTACATTTTCTACTAACAGTTTCGAGGTGTCTTTCCGCGATTGATCTTATGTACGTCGATGCGTGTTCCCGATGGCCAGGGACATCGGGAGGGTTCTCTATTGTAAATTCCTTCTTCAAAGAAAAATTGCTCGGCACGATCGCATTAAGCGTCGATCGTTTACCACCAGCCGGACATGAAGTAGAAGTGGAGGTTCCTTCTTTCTGAGGAACGGATTTAGAAGTTTTGGCCATAGTTTCTTTAGAAAAAGAAGGAGGAAATGATTAAACCGGCGAGGTTTTGGGCCAATACGGCGGAAGAACCGGTGCAGAAAGGGAACCTTGTAGAGAAGAGTAAGTATTGCAGAGTGAAGAAGTTCCTAATGAGAAACGAAAGTGGGTATATATAGAGGAAGGCGGCGACCGTTCATTGATACATGTGGCCGACCAGCTCTGACGTACACTCAATGCTTTTAGGGGAAGAGAACCGACGTGACGCTTCTGTCATTTCAACGCCTACATCATAGGAATGATATCATCATCAAGGACCTCGGGAATTGAAATCGTTTCTTATCATTTCATTCTAAGAAACACGGGGACTATCTGTATACGGCTGAAATCGAAGGAGTCCGATCTCGAAGTTCTTTATTATGTTCCGAGCTCGAGCTCGAAAGACTCGAAGTAAATTTCGAGTCCGATCTTAGAATGCATACCTCGAGAGAACACATCGAAGGTCCGGATGGTTTACCTTGAGACAGTCCAAAATCGATGACGGTCAAGAAATGGCGGGAATTTCTCAAGGGCATATAGGTCAAGGCGAAAATCTCAGGATTGGTTCGTACAAATCCGTACTAGGCGATTATACAGTTGTACCAATAGTATTTTTTACTGTAATAGAAATGTATTTTTCTGTCCTATATAAAGGGGACTCGAATCATTTGTAAAGATCATCATTCACTGCAATAGAACATTTTACTCTGCTTTTCTCGTTTATTGTGCTCAAGATTCTTCAGCTTTATTGTTCTTACTCTATTGCTATTAACTGACCTCGAGACCCCGAAGCTATCGAGCTCGAGGCCCCCGTTCCTTTGACAACTTTGGTTTGGTTATCACTTCTTCTTATTTACACTTAATATTTCTTGCTTATTTACTAGTATTGGAATATATCACATATTCTTAGAACCTTAAATCAAATATAATTGTTAATACCATTTTCGAGGTAAACACCTATCACACAGTTAATCAGATATGAGCCTCCATTTCATCCACCCTGCTCCAATAGGATGAGTAACATCCTCGTCAATCTCCCTTGTTACCTTGTATTATGGACCCAAGGTATTTGAAACCATCTTTCTTGGGGATGACTCGTGTAACAAGCTTCATGTCCACTTCTTCTACATGCGTCCCAATATATATATATACATATATATATATATATATATATATATATATATATTACACTAATGGCTAGATCAAATCCTCTATACTGATTAAACCAGTAGCTTGAAAATGCCTTAATTTCTTTCTTTTGTAGAAGCTGATTTGATATTTTAACCATCCCTTGTATCAAATACAACTTCTCAAAACAGATGTTTATCTAGCTGCTACATATTTACAATTGTCATGCTTAATTATCTGCCATCAAGGTTTGTCAAAGTGACATAATTTACAGAACCTCCATAATCCTCAAAAAAGTTAGCGAAAGCGGGCTGTAGTGGTGCAGGCAGACTTGTAACTTCACTGGAAAGCATGGAAAGAACAATTGAAATTGTTGGCCTGTCTCTAGCAAATTCTTGTACACACAACAAACCTATATGTATGCATCTCTTTAACACCACATCAGAGTCTGGATCCCATATAACTGGATCAATGAATTTTGATATGTCATTCTCTTTCCAGCGTTCCCATGCCTGAAAATTGTTTGTATTTATTGGTTTTAGATATAAAGAAAAATTGCTCAACTTTATTAGGTTCAAACATGTAAGCAAGATATTCAAAAGAGATCTAAAGGAACTTACATATCCAAGAAGGCTTAATGGGATATCCTCATTCCAAAAACTTGCAACCTTTTGCCCACACATGATTTCCAACAGTAGCACTCCAAAGCTAAATACATCAGACTTCTCAGAGAATGTTCCTTTGATGGCGTATTCTGGGGCCATATACCCGCTAAGACAATGCAATTAAACGATACATTAACGACTTGGCTTAATGTGGGAACTTTTGAATAACAGAATTTATACATTTACATGTTTACTTACTAGGTTCCTGCAACTTTTCTTGTCTCTGCTTCATCTTGGTTGCATTTGAAAATTCTAGCCATGCCAAAGTCTGAAATCTTTGGATTGAAATCATTATCTAGCAAAATATTACTTGGCTTTAGATCTCTGTGGATTATCTTTATTCTTGAATCTCTGTGTAGATAAAGTAGTCCTCGCCCAATCCCTTCGATAATATGTAGGCGTTTGCTCAAGTCCAAGATTGCTTTATGTGTTGGATCTAAATACTCATGGAAAGACAGTGAGTTCAGAATCTTTTATATCTGGTAGCTTGAGCAATATTTGTATGAGAAAAAGCAGGAAAAGTAATGATTCTAACTATGTTGCGCGGACTCTTCAAAAAAGTTGCTTCACCCGTGTCGGATCCTCCAAAAATACACTACTTTTGGAGGATTCGACATTCTACCAGGGACATTTTTGCAGAATCCGAGCAAAGCAGGTTCTTAAGGACTAACCAAAGAGAAAGACATCCAAGCTTTTATTTGGCAAATACTCATAGATCAACATCTTCTCCTCTTTTTCTATGCAACATCCCAATAATCTAACAAGGTTTCTATGTTGGACTTTAGATATCACCAACACTTCATTCATGAACTCTTCCATCCCTTGTCCTGAGGCAGTTGAAAGCCTCTTGACTGCTATTTCTTTCCCATCTGCTAATACCCCCTATGAACAAACACCAACTTTCAGTGTCAGAATCCTAATTAAAAATGAGAAATACTAGTACTTGACATCGTTTTGCAAGAACGAGAGTTGAAACAGATTCATCCACTCCAAGAAATCATTTGTGAAAAAACTATAAATACCTTGTATACTGGACCAAAACCACCTTGTCCAAGCTTATTATTCTCATGAAACTGTTCTGTGGACATTGCAAGTACTTCAAACTTGAACATCCATAAATCCTCCAAATCAACTTTGGTAGTAATATTTTCTTCGAAAGAGATCTTCTTTCCATCCAACTGATGGTTCCTTTTAAACTGAAACCACATTTTACCTCTTCGCCTTGATATCCAAAACCAGCTAAGAAACACACCAACGCAAACAATACAAAAAGATACGATCACTAGAACTGCGACTAGTCTGATCACTCTGGGATGGTCTGCAACGTAAACAAAGAAAGCAAACTATTGAAAACAATGGAATAGAGGCAAATCAAGAAACTGTTCAAGGTATCCCACTAACTCAACGAAGAGGAAAATGAGCAGTTTTGCTGCAATACAATCAATACCGAGTTCAGAATATGCCACGCGGATGTAAAGAGTTGTGCCATCGCGTTGGAATTCCTGAATGTCAATCAAGCTTCTACTCCATGACATACAGCCTATCCCCGCGTCAAATGCATAGGCTAAGCAAGAACAATTTCTCAAGCATTGGCTTCTGCATTCATCTTCCGTCTTAGGTGGTAACCATTCTGCTAAATCAGGCACTTTCATGAATCCCATCTTCACAAATCCATCTTCTTTACTTTTTTTGTTCTTTTCTTCACATTGCAAAGGTTTCCTTCTCACACAACCACTACTCCAATTACCTTTCTCCCATTCTTGTCTACTCTTTGGATCAAAACCTCTCACACAAGAACAAATTGGTGAATCCAATGAATTGCAACTTCCAAATGGACCACAAGTTCCATAGACATCACAATCATTGTTCATAGCTAACCAAGGGATCATCCAATTCCTCTCATTCTCATCCCAATTTGATTGAACCAAGTTCCCATTCGGCTCCAATGAGAATTTCACGGCTTCCTTTCTATCAGCAAGACCAGTAAGATAAACAGTTCCCTCTTCATCATCTACAACATTGTATCCACCTGTATGCACGGATCGCATATTCTTTACTCCAATGAATATCTGACCATTCCATTGACCACTTCTCCAGTGAGGATACTTGCCTTTCCAAATAAAAAGCTGGGGAAGGATCGTCGTAATGCTAGTCGAAAAGTCACCAAAACTTGGATCCAAAGGGCTTTTCCAAGATCTCAACCCTGTTTTCTCCCCTGTCTTTACAGAGTTAATAGGTATTTTCATTTTAGGCAAGAATGTATCAGAAGGATGCTGGTAACTTTGCCATATTATGCTCCCATTATTCAAGTTGTCAAGTAGAACAAGATTTCCACCTTGGAGCTGAGCAATTGAATTTGTAGCTTGTGAAGTTGGGGAAATATTTGATGACCAAAGAGTTTCTTTATCTCCATTCATAACCACAAGATTGCCATCCTCAGATATCTTAACAACTCCAGAAGAATCTTTCAAAGGCTTGTCTCTATTGGCCACCCACACAACAGTTGTTTCAGAGAAGTTATACCAGATACCAACATATCGATACGAGCTATTTTGAGGACTGAAAAATCCCAACTTGAAGATATTACCAGGACACCATAAAGTTGCTGGATCTCTTAGATATTGAGTGCTGGTAATGTTACATATTCCTTTGCAAATTCCAAAATAGAAAGCATAAAGAACAAGAATGTTAATAAGAAGATATTGCAGATTTTGATTACAAGTGATCATCACTTTTTTTTTTTTTTTTTGCTGCAAAAAATCATCAAGATTTTGTTGGATAGGCAGGAAGCTCTTAAATTTGCATATTATGCATCTGCAGCCACAAAAGAATGTATGGTCTTATTATTTTTCTGGTATAATAAGTTGACAGTATATTAATTTGTAAGAATTAGTCACGTGCCATTACAGAGGACTCTTTTTTTTTCATCGGCTTAATTATCTAATATTTGAACTCCGCTGACTCAGGCTAATTCAAATTCGTAAAACATGATTATTTGTAGCATGACTTCTTTTAGGCCACTTTGAGGCCACTTATTAAATTCTGTCCTTACAGTCCAGTAGATTAATTTCACATTTAGAATCAATTGAACGTATTTTCTTTTTGCACACAAATTCAGCCCATTATAGGGAAAGAATTCTAACCATTCTAGCGTGGTAGCCAGACCCACTCCTTAATGAATTGACAAGCAAGTCTGAGCTAACTACGTATTAAGCATGGGTTTGGTTACTCCCAAACACTGTTGAGTTTCATCCTCATCCATATAATCGCAGTCTTTTATAAATGATTAAAGATAGATATAAGTACTGAATTGACGGTTCTGCCATTAGCATTTTTAGATTTTGGTAAAGTTAAAGTTCAAAGATGTAGCCTAGTTGTTGTAATTAGAGATACATATGCTAGCGGAAGGTAGCAAGTATTCTATTACTTGTGAGATAATCAAGGCGCACACGCCATAAAAAACTAAAAAGATATTTCTGTTTTAACAAAAAATGGGGATGCAGAATATTACACAGGTATCAGGGGCGGAGCCAGAGAGCCGAGTGTGGATTCGGCCGAGCCCAGTAGCTTTGATTCGAACCATGTATTTGTCTTAAAAAATTCATTGAATATGTAAAAATTATTAACTTAAAACCTAGTAACTTAAAACAATTAAAATCCTGAACCCATAAACTTGAAATCTTGGTCCCGCCTCTAACAGGTATACGCATTAATAGGTTAGGACAAAAGTAGTTGAATCAATAAGTTCCTCAAGGGAGTGGTGGATAAATGAAATGTACTTGAATCTCATAAGGTCGATCATCATTTATCACATATTAACTTCCTTGGACCAGTTGGTGATGGAAATAGCTCCTTTACAACATTATAGAAATTGTTGTCTTCTAACCAACCAACTTTAGTATTGAAAGAGATCTATAGGGAGCTAATTGCCCGCTTCAAAAATGCACACACACACTCGTGAAGATAAGAGTCTTTAGTGGAATAGTTCAGTGGCCACAATAGAATCACAGTAGCTTTCTCTCCGGCAGGGGCGGCTCTAAAGGCTTGCGCAGTAAGGTTGTTGTCTTTGGCCTCCAAAATTTGAAAGCCCCGAATTTATTTTAAATTCATATTAGTATTATACTATTATTACTATGTATTATATAAACTATGTACTTACAATATATTTTTTTTGTTATGTGATTGAGGTTATTTATATCAATAAGTTCATAAATTATGATAATTTTCTTTAATGATTATTAGTATATTTGCTTTCATCTTCAATTTTAATTTTATCCTTGTTACATAAGAATTAAGTTATATATATCGACAACATAATGAATTTCTTTTACAATGTTCTCTCAAACCGCATGAACACAAACGCATTCATGCACTGGTTTTCTTTTAGTGTAATTCGACATAATATATTAGGTTATTTATCATTTATTTCAGATATTCACCAAAAAAAGTGCTATTGAATAGAATAACTACAATTATCGTTTAAATTGATCACAAGGAGTAACTACTAACTATTATGATAAAATATGATAATTATCAACTATTAACTAAATTAGGCTAAATAAGATTAAACCCAAAGTGTTTGTTTCTAAACTAAATAAAATAGAAGGAAAACAACTAATGAACTCTAAACAAAAGAAGAGCAGATCCTTATGTTATCAATGTGATGAAAACGATCTAGGATTATGAGCTGCCTAACAGTCCCATTGTATTCTTCAACTAATTCAACTTCTTATTTTATCTTATTCTAGTTTATCAGATTGTACATATGAATAGCATGCTCCCGCAATACTACCCGCGTAATCAAGATATATCAATTATATATTCGTATGATATTGAATCTATTAAGAACGAATAAAACACGACTTTTAACTTAGCGAAACAACTAGATATATCCTTATCCTAACCGCGAAATCTTTTCCCGAGCCACAAGTTCAGAAACACGTTCTACTCAATCCAATTTGCATTCTAGAATTCTTTCTCCCGATTCAACTTTAGATTTGTCGATAATATTTAATTGGTGATCAACCAATCAAATAATTAAGTGCAATATTAAATAAATATACCAATATGGTAACTTAAGAAATCAAAATCAGTATCCAAATTAAAATAGTCATGATAGAATCAAAATCCTAGAACGTGAAATTTAACCCCATATAGGCATGTTAGCCAAATGGTAAATTATTCAATAACAGTTACGTTACTAAGTCTGGTGAAAGAAAAGATCAACCTAAAGCTCGTCGGCCATTTCTTGCTTTCCCTTGGTCAAATATGTAAAAATCATGTTTAGGGTGTATTTTTAGGTGTAGGAGACCAATTAATTCAATCTCAAGTCGGCTTGAAAAAGCTGGAAAAAACTGAAATCCGCGTTTGGGGTCCATACGCTGAACGAACCCTAGACGAACCCGTGTGCTGCCTTAAGTTTACTGTTTTTTTTCGCTGCCATCTCCCTTAGCTTGTGCACCTCTCCCGCGAAGCACGAGCTTTGGACAAGCCACCTTCATTTTTCTTTTCTTCATCTATTCATGTCTCATTTCACTCTAAATCACCTTTTTTTTATCAGTTTTCATCGAAACATGTTCTGCACATAAGAAACATGAAATGAGCATTAATTCATCTAACCATGCAATTTTTATCAAATCACAATAGACACGAAAACATCCAAAAATATGGACGTTTCGCTAATTTTCATCGCCCCAAAATTAAACTCTTGCTCATCCTCGAGTAGCCTTCTGGCCTTTGTTTGGTTTCACTTAAAAGCTACCCATACTCTTTCCATATTTCTCTAGCGACTTAAGTTCATTTGGAGGTAAATATTGAATAAGATTTTTTCACGATCCAAAATCCTACAAGAGCCGTGATGATACCTAACAACGCTTGGAAAGCAAGCCAATAATAATTATACGGAAAATAAACTTCAACAACACTAAGAAATAATCTCAAATAGCGGAATTACATAAATAATTATAGTTAGATGATGATATAAATATAATCATCCAAAATCTAGTGTCACTGAGTACATTAGCTCTATAGAGTACAAAATACAAAGTTTCAACAAAATACAATATCTTTTGGAAGACTAAAGTAAGAACAAAAAATAAAGGAAGGGACATCAAGGTCTGCAAATGGAACAACAGTGCTACCTTGAAAGCTCTGAGTAAATCCGGGTACAACTCACAAGCAACCACCACAATCAATAACTGTGATGACCCAAAAGGTCATCTTACGTAATTTAAGCTATATCTGTGTTCCGAGACTCCGAGAGCCTCTGTTAGTCTCACCTTGATATGCGTGCGCAGCCCGGGCGTGTAGCCGGGAAGCTATTACGTAAAAATTTGATAAAAATGAGTTTTGATAATTAATAAATGAATATAGTTGACTTTGGTCAACATTTCTGGTAAACAGACCCGGACCCGTGATTCGACGGTCCCGGAGGGTCCGTAGGAAAATATGGGACTTGGGCATATGCCCAGAATCGAATTCCGAGGTTCCAAGCCCGAGAAATAAATTTTTAAAGAAAATTGTTTTCTGAAAATAATAAAGGATTTTGAAAATGAATAATTATGTGAAAACTGTGTTACCGGGCCCGTATTGTGGTTTCAGAGCTCGGAACAGGTTTATTATATATTATTTTTCCTATCTGTGGAACTTGGTGTGAAACGGGCGTGAA
>ML266778.1:771-47209 GCA_005239495.1 Nicotiana undulata
GAAAAAATCTGAGCTTGACCATATTAACTCTATGTGATCGCATTTCTTCACCCGCGATCGCAGTGAACAAAAGCACTGTGCAGAAAAACCAGAAAACCAGCAATTGTTCTAAGTCCAAATGAGTCCGTTAATCACCCGAAATCAATCCCGAGCCCCTCGGGACCCCAACCAAACTTACCAACATATCCCATAACATCATTCAAACTTATTTGCACTCTAAAAACATCAAAACTAACATCAAAACACCAAAATTACATCGGATTCAAGCCTATGATTTCCAAAAACTTCCGAAACGCGCATTTGATCAAAAACCCAACCAAATCATTTCCGAATGACCTGAAATTTTGCGGGCAAGTCCAAAATGACCTAACGAAGCTACAGCAACTCTCGGAATCCCATTCCGACCCTCGGATCAAAATCTCGCCTATCAACCGGAATTCGCCAAAATACTAACTTCGCCAATTCAAGCCTAATTCTACATCGGGCATCCTAAAAATATTCTGAACACACTCCTAAGTCCCAAATCACCTAACGAAGCTATCCGAACCATAAAATACGTATTCCGAGGTCGTTTACCAATAAGTCAACTCTTAGTTGACTTTTCCCATTTTAAGGTTGTTCTTAAGGACTAAGTGACTAAATTCTCATTTAACCATTTCGATTTCAAGCCTATCAACTCTAACACATTAATAATAGAATAACCAACATATAATAAGCCACTAACAACAGTTATAATGCAGGTTTTACGTAACGACAGACCGGGTCGTTACATAATTCATGTAGTAATCTAACTCTAGGGTAAAATTTACTTACCTTAACAGTATCTAGGTTGTGGAGAGGTTTTCCCAAGATCTCAAGTCTTCAATGGAGGTGTAAAATGAAAAGAATGAAGGAAATCCCGTGTTTAAGTTAAAAGGCACTGCCTGGTCTACAGGGGTTCCGCATCTGCGGCTCGAGGACCGCACCTGCGGTCTCGGGCCTGCGAGCTGGGGCTCGCACCTGCGGAGTTGGACGGGAAGGACTGGGCCCGCACCTGCGGAGCTGGATACCGCACCTGCGGCTTCGCTCCTGCGGAAATGGGTTCGCACCTACGAGGCTGGGACCGCAGGAGCGGTCCCGCACCTGCGGCTGGGCAACCGCACATGCGGTCATACCAGATCAGGTGCACCAGCTGCATTTTCAGCTGATTTTTGGCCTCGTGTGGTGTCCGGGAGGCACCTGGGCCCACCCGAGCCCCCGTACAAATATACAAACAAGTCCTAAATTATAACACGGACTCGCTCGAGCCTTCGGAACACCCAAAACAATGCTAAATCTCAAAATCACACCCCAAAACCCCTAGGATCAAACTTAAGAATTTCTAAGTTCTTGATTTCTATAACAACGCGCCGGACCGGCCTATACTACTCGGAATGACACCAAATTTTGCAGGAAAGTCATGAATGACATAACGGAACTATTCCGGGTCTCGGAATTCCGTCCGGACCTCGATAACATGAAAATCACGTTCTAAACCAAATTCTAAACTTAAGGAAACTCTATTTCGCTATTTGGCGTCGAAACGCTCTTTGGTCATCCAAAACCCATTCCGGACATACGTACAAGTCCGAAATCATCATACAAAGCTACTGGAATCGTCAAAACTCGATTTCGAGGTTGTTTACTCAAAATGTTGATCGAAGTCAAACTTGGCCTTAAAAGCCAACTTTAAGGAACCAAGTGTTCCTATACTATTCTAAACACTTCCAAATCCCGAACCACCCATCCCCACAAGTCACAAATCACGATAAGCCACTACGGAAAGTCTTATTTAAGGGAATGGGGTCCGAATACGTAAAATGACTGGTCGGGTCGTTACAAGTATCATTGGTTGAGGTCTCGAGGGCCTCAGGTGTGTTTCGGGTGATTTAACGGATTGAATTTTTGTGTGGAAGTGTTGTTTATCTGGTGTCTTGAACTGCTGGTATTTTTTCGCACCTGTGGATGGGGAGCCGCAGATATAATGGTCGCAAGTACGAAGAGAGGGTCGCAGATGCGGAAAGGGGCAGGCTGGAGCTTGAGCGCAGGTGATGGCCTCACCTGCGAGCCCGAAGGTGCGAGGCCTGACCATAGGTGCGGAAGATGGACGGATTAGTGAGTTCTGTAGGTGCGGTTGTTTGGACTGCATGTGCGGTTGTGCAGGTGCGAGTGAGTTTGGGGCCGCAGGTGCGAGAGTCCTGGGCAGACGGTATAAAATCCACACTTCATGAATTTTAGCCCATTCTTCATCATTGTTAGTCGGTTTTTGAGCTTTGGGCAATGATTTTCAAGGGGAAATGAAGGGATATCAGTGAGGTAAGTATCTTGAGCCCTATTACTTGTGTTTATGATGATTTTCCATTATTTAATCATGTAATTAGTGGGAATTTGGTGTGAAGTTGAAGGGTTAGGGCTTGAGGTTTTGGAGAGTTTGAAGTGAGCATTTGACAGACCAAATGGTGTCAGATTTTGATGAATTTGATATGGTTATACTCGGGAGTGAATGAGATTTTTTGTAATTTTTGTCGGGTTTCGAGACGTGGGTTCGGGGGCCGTGTTTTAGCCAATTTCGGGTTTTTGGCCTATTAGTTTTACTTGTGGAATTCGTTTATTTAGCATATGTTGATAGTATTGTACTGGTTGTGGATAGATTCAGAGCTTTTGGAGACCGAGTCGAGGGGCAAGAGCATCCCGGGTAGGATTCTACGTTGTTAAGGTAAGTAACAATTTTAACTTTGGTTTTGAGGGTATAAACCCGGAGAATTGATATCATGTGACCGTTTGGAGGTGACACCCACGGTAGGTGACGGGCGTGTGGGTGTACGCCGCGAGTGTTTGAGACTTGTCCGTCTCGTGAGGTTGTGAGTCCTAATAGCCTTTATTTGTGTTATGTGCTTTCCTGTATGCTAGAACTTGACTGCCTTCGTGTTAGAGATCATGCTTAGGCATTATTCATGCTCACAATAGGTATACTCAGCCATAGTAATTCTTGTACATATTTACCTCACTCTCTATTATCTTTTGCTGATACACTGTAATACTTTGATTTGGACTGCTTTCCATTATTGATTGAAAATTGTGAGGCTAGAGAGGTACATGATTGAGTGAGGCCGAGGGCCTGTTGTGAGATATTGTACTATAGCACGTGAGTTGTCCGTGCGGATCCAGACTTGTACTATAGCACATGAGTTGTCCGTGCGTATCCAGATATGATATGATAGCACGTGAGTTATCCGTGCAGCACGTGAGTGGTCCGTGCAGATTAGCGCTTGGGCTGTAGGAGCCCCTCCGGAGTCTGAACACCCCCAATGAGCGCAATTACCTATTGAGCATGTGCATTGAGGGCTGAGGGATATAGTGACATTGCTGTGAGGTTTCATCTATTTTGTTGCTGCTGCATTTATCTGCTATTTGCCTTGTAGTAATTGATAATTCATGAAATTTACCTTGTATTCCTGTTTATTCTTAACTCTGAGAAGTATTAATTGGATTGTTCTGCTTAGCTTGTCACTACTACTCAATTCCTTAGTTATTTTGTTACTTGCTGAGTCGGTTGTACTCATACTACACCCTTCACTTCATGTGCAGATCCAGGTGTGTTTGAGCGCGGCGATTGTTGAGTCCAGGCCGGCTTACCTTCGGAGACTGCAAGGTAGCTGTCAGTGTCCGCAGGACCTTGTTACTCCTTCTATCTTATATTTCTCTTTTTGGGTTGTATTAATATTTAGTATCTGATGTATTAGTTTATGGATTTAGACGCTCATGACTTGGTGACACCCCGATGTTTGGGGCTCGTTTTTCCGCATCATATTTTCAAATTCGAATGTAGTTTTTGACTTTTAATGGAAACTTCTAATATGGAATATCTTTACTTAAATCTTATAATTCAATTGGTAGTAATTTGGGATATATAGGTTTGCCTAGTATCACGATAGGCGCCATCATGACGGGGTTAATTTTGGGTCGTGACACCCATATTCACCTTTGATATTTTCAGCATTCATGGGATTCAATCCCAGTTTTAGTTGGTCTATTAATTAATTAGAACAAGCAACATACGAGAATTCGTAAAAAAGTTTCTAGTTCTTTAATATTTATCCATGTGAATTCTCTTTTATTTTTGCACAACATACTTAAATTAACATGGCTAAATAAATTATGCCAACTAGATAAATTATCAATATTGATAAAACTTCAGGTTTATACCATGACATGTGCAATTATCAATAAACTCCAAGTTTATTGTGGCATTCTTTTATTTATGTAGTACAAACTGGAGAATAAAGTGGATAAGTTTTCACATACATATTAACCCGTTACAAGTTGTAGTAATAGAAGATATTTAATTTTTCCTTTATTTATAGTCTCAATATAGCCAACCCCTTTCGCGAATACTTTAGAAACTTAATAAGTTTCTTTGAGACTTACTACAACACAATGTCTTATTGATAATCTATTTTATTCCTCAAAAATAGTAATAACTGGCTCTTCCAGAACTCTCAATCAATATTGTACTATCATATATTCATCAACATCTATATGGTGCATATCTCTTTTAAAGAGAAAGCTATACCATTATGGTCATGGTCAAAATTATATGCAAGATATGTTTGTTGCATTACCGTTGTCCTTTAATAATCACATTGCCAAAATATTTTGGCGTACAATAGGTACATGACCAATGGTCATTCATGCCACAATAATAATATTATTTTCTTATTTCATCACAAACCCCCTTTTAGAGGTAAGTGCGGTATATTCATGATCACGCACAACTCTAGTCCTAAAAAGGATAAGCGGTTAATGCAAATATAATCCGCTCTATAAGTCTGGAGTCGAATCCCACATAGAACTAAGGTTTAACTATAATTATTCAATATTGCTAAGAAGACAAGCTCGAATAAATTTCTAAGTTATAAAGGTTAAGATTCTTATATCTAACTAATTAACAAAGAAAGTAAAGCAGTAAATTTATAACTAAAGATACTAAGGGTTGGATATTAAATTTAGGAGGTCTAGAGTTATGATTTTCTCAATCTCGCTATGTTCCCTATAATTTTGCCTTTGTATTCTCTACTGATCGTGAGCACTTTAGGTGTCGTAATTCTCTCTCGAGAAACTACAACAATTTTCTAGACATATTCTCTCGAACTACGCTAGTTGGCTTTATCTAACCGCTTATTATGACCACGTCATTACTTTGTTATTTCTAAACCTACATTTAAACGCGATGTATTGATTTCTCACATACGTTAGGAGTGACGTTGTTCAACAAACACCTAAATATGTATCCTTTCTCAAGCAACACATAATAAATAGGCACATTTAATCGATGACCATTCAATCAACTGAAATAAGCACGTAGTTGAAAAAATAGACAAATTCAAAGGTTAAATTATATTAAAACATAACAAGAAGTCATCCTCCAAGAGGTTCCATCAAAACCATAAATAACAAATTAGCTATTCATAATAGTATACATAACTACAATACTAAAATTCATAACCAATAATGGAAATAGGAAGAAGGAAGTAAAAAACTCGTAGAAGAATTCTCCGCCTTACTCCTATTGTGTCTCTGCCTCCTTAGGTCCAATCTGTGTCGGAAGTCCTTAAAATACCATTTTTCCATGTATATATACCAAGTAAGGTCCGGATAAAACAATTATACCTTCTCCTACACGAAAAAGGAAACTTTTTCCGGGATAGATCGTGCGCGGCCGCGCATACTCTGCGCATCGACCGCGCACTTTGGCCAGTTTCTGCCTCACATGCGCGGCCAGTGCGCGGCTGCGCACTGCTCACCATGTTCCATTCATAATATGGAAAAACGTAAAACATAAAAGTTGTAGCCCTTTTAATTATATTTCCAACCATATATTGTGGAGCCCAAATGGAGTTTTTAGGGGGAAAATATGTGCATTTTACTAGACAGTGCGCAATATGCCTACTCGATTCTTCATTCGTTCTTAACTATCATCCGTTGATCCCCGAACACGATCCCGGGTTAATTTTTTGGGCTTTTACTCTTACTTCAAAGCTCAAAATTACTTTAATTCATTCTGTAACATCTACATAGCTCAGAATCACTCCTACAAGGCATAAAACACACAATTAGTGTAAAACACTAGCGATTAAAGCTCAAACTCAATTAAAGTGCAGTAAATTAGAGTGTAATAAGTGACTAAAATACGGAATTATAGCCTATCATCAACATCCCACACTTAAATCATTGCTCATCCTCGAGTAATCAAACTACACTTTATATAAACACGATCTTTTTAAATAATTCTCCTAACTCATCACACCAAGAATACTTAAAATAGCAACAACAACAATAACTACCCAGTATATTCCCGCCATGTGGGGTCTGGGGAGGGTAGGATGTACGTAGCCATACCCCTACCCTAGAAGGGTAGAGAGACTGTTTCCGAAATGACCCTCGGCTAGCGAAAGTGAAGGGAGCCCTGATAACAACTGATAGCAAGACAAATCGTTAGAAAACTAAATCATAGATAACAACAAAGAATATGAAAGAGGTACCAATAACAAGTTATAGCAAGATAGTCTATTCAGGCAAATGGTCCGAGGCAGCATACGAGACTATGGGGAAGTACTGCTAGCCACTATGGAATTACTGAAGGTAAGTAGTAACAGAACAGGACACGCGACTATAGCAAACTAAGGAAAAGAGGGAACCATACTTGCACTAATACCAAGAATACTTAAAATAGACTAAGCACAAAAACGTAACATCTTCACCTCAAGATTTAACTTACAAGTACCACGCATTATTCACAACTCACCCACTTACTCTAACATATAGGTCACTGACATTACCTTTCCTTCATGAATCAAGTGCCCCCACACAACAAAAGAGAGTAGTTCCACACAATAAAATTTAAGAACACTCAGGAACTCAAGATAGAAAGAATTCACTCACTCTCAGAAATAACATTCATATGCCACAAAAAATGCACCATAGGCTTCCTCGTAGTATACTATTCTACTAATCGAGCTCATTCAATCTAGGATCAAGTAGGACTTTATTTGGTTGTAATGTAGGCTACGAGACGGGTATGATACATTTAGATATAAGAGTGACTACACCTCCCTAAGAACTTGAATACATATACTTTAACATTCAAACTACATACTTATGTCAAACCAAACTCCTCCTTCACATCAATGTATATTACCCCATACTTCTTTAAGCACAATTACCTCAAGAGTCACCACTTATCAAGGAATATTTTTTTCACAGCAATACAACTATTTTTTCCTTTTCTTTCTTTTTCAATTCAAGTGGCTCTTACTTTTTCAAAACAGTGCACATTTCTTCTTATTTCATTAGTTCCACTCAAAAGCCAAATCAACCACCCCACACTTTAACTTTTACACAGTTCATAACAATTCAATTGCTCATGAGAGGTTAGAAGGTTCAAATAGATGGTTAATTCAAACAAATGGATAATGCTTGTAATGTGGTTGTCAAAGAAACATGATTACAGGCTGAAAGGATTAACTACGATACATAACAATTAAGCGGGTAAAACATATATATGGCTCAACAAAGAAACGCCTATAATACTTCCAAGACTGGGCAAAACTACTATTTCGTTTTGCAAACACACAGGGCAAGTTCTAGACATCAAATGCAATGCACAGAATAACACACAAACCTCACATACACATGTCACATAACTCACTCAGGATTGGTTTCATCAAGACACTCTAGTCAAAGCAGTTAAGCAAAGTTAAGCTTATACAATTTAAGGTACTTATACAAGAGTAAACAATGAGCCTAATAATCACAACCAAAGCTCTCAATATTCTCAAGGCATAACAAAGTCAAGAGATATTTCTTCAATTCAATTCTTCTCACACTGATCCTACTCCTAAAAAAATAAAACTAACTACACCCGGTTCAAACAAAACCCTTGGAAAAGAACCAAGACACAAAGAAAAACCAAGAGGGAATCGTTACACTACCTAACAAAAGAAAATCTTTTTGTCGTTTTCCTTTCGACTTAAATCCCTCAAGAAAATTGTCTAATAGATCCATCGTCGGGAAAAGTCCAATCTTTTCTATTTCTGTAAAAAAAATATTCAATTAAACTAACACAACTAAAATAGCATGGAAAGTCACCCAAATAATTTTCTCACCCCAAACATAAAATTGTGCATTGTCCCAATGCATACCATAACTAATAAGAGGGTAAAACAAAACTCCGTGGTAGGCCAAAGGCCGAAGCACTAACAACTCATGGGGTACTCAGACTTCTCCCAGGCCTGGTCCTTCGTGAGGGTACCTCACACTTAGTTCCAACCATCTGGTTTGTTGTATCCATGCTCCTAGAAAATAAAAAATCGACACTACAAAAATAATACAATTAATAAAAAAATATAAAGAATACAAAAAAGCAATAAAGTTGGTTGCCTCCCAACAAGCGCTTGATTTAACGTCGCAGCATGACATGAACTACTTTTTGCCTCTACCTCGAGCTTATAAATTGAACCCCAAGTTTTGATTCAAGCTTATGATTATGATCCTGGGGTGGTGGAACGAATCTAACTGGTCCAAGGAAACAATGCAATATTCTGCATTTCTTGACCTTTAGATGAGGTGTGTAATTCCGACTTTCTGGCAAGAAAATTTCCAGAATGTAGGCACCTTGTTCCTCATTCCTTGACTCCTCAAGTGGCCCGGATAACTCTACTTCTATATCATCATCCAAACACAATGTGGAAAAGTGCTTGGAGTATGGACCAATGCACTCAACTACATGAACATTGGGACTGCCTACTTCCTCAACACCCATGATACTAGAGTTAGCTAAATATGTATCATCAATGTCCTTGGTTGACTGTAGTATCTCTTCTACAACATCGACATCCTCAAAATCTAGTTTGATTGATTGTTGGAGTTCTACTCTGACAGCACCTCAATTTCCACATATAATACATGCTCCTTTTGGCTACTATCCACAAAATTGCATTGCTGAGCATTAAAAGCTTCAACCACTTGACTCACTTGAGCCTCCAAGTTGTGAATAGTTGCTTCTTGCCTTTCTATCTGCAGTTGTTTCTCATTATTTTTTTCCAGAAGACACTTTAACGTATCTTTGATCTCCTTCAGGTCAGCTTCTCTAGGTTCTTTGTTCCTATTTACTTTACCAGAAAAAGTAGAACCATCATAGCAAGAGATTAGGGGAGGATAAGAAATATACGCACAACCATGAAAGTAATCATCTTGACCACCACATATATCACACACATTCCACACGTAAGATTGAGTTGGTGCACATAACTCGCTCTCGGGAATATTTTGATAAGTTTTCAATGGGTGGGTTCCTCTACAATATGCATAAGGAGGATCAAAAGTAGAATTACCAACATCAAAACTCTCATAATTCCAAGATGCCATATTTTTCAAGTCAAAAATAAAAATTTAAAAAATAATCAGATACAAGAAAACAAAAATAAGAGTTCAAACTTGCAACCTAGAAATATGTACACCTACAGCTACACTGTTAGTTCTCCGGCAACGATGCCAAAATTTTATCATGCTCAACTCTAGTTCTAAAAAGGATAAGCAGTCGCTACAAATATAATCGGGTCTATAAGTCCGGGCCGAATTCCACAGAGAACTAATGTTTCTCTATAATTGTTCAATATCGCTAAGAAGACAAGCTCGAGTAAATTTCTAAGTTATAAAGATTAAGATTCTTATATCTAACTAATTAACTAAGAAACTAAAGCAGTAAATTAACAACTAAAGATACTAAGGGTTGGATATTAAATTTAGGAGGTCTAGAGTTATGATTTCCTCAAATGTTGGAATCCTTCCGCTATGTTCCCTACAATTGTGCCTATGTATTCTCTACTGATCGTGAGAACTTTAGGTGCCGTAATTCTCTCTCGAGCAACTACAACAATTTACTAGACATATTCTCTCGAACTACGCTAGTTGGCTTTATCTAACCGCTTATTATGACCACGTCAAGGCTTTGTTATTTCTAAATCTACCTTTAAACCCGCTGTATTGATTTCTCACATACGTTAGGAGTGATGTTGCTCAACAACCACCTAAATATGTATCCTTTCTCAAGCAACACATAATAAATAGGCACATTCAATCGATGACCATTCAATCAACGGAAATAAGCACGTAGTTGAACAAATAGACAAATTCAAAGGTTAAATCATATTAAAATATAACAGAATTTCATTCTCCAAGAGGTTACATCAAAACCCTAGATAACAAATTAGCTATTCATAATAGTATGCATAACTACAATACTAGAATTCATAACCAATAATGGAAATAGGAAGAAGGAAGTGAAAAACTCGTAGAAGAATTTTCCGCCTTGCTCCTATTGTGTCTCTGCCTCCTTAGGTCCAATATGTGTCAAAAGTCCTCAAAATACCATTTTTTCCATGTATATATACCAAGTAGGTTCGGGCCCAAACAATTATACCTTCTCCTACGCGAAAAAGGACACTTTTTTCGGACAAAACGTGCGCAGCCGCGCATCAACCGCGCACTTTGGCCAGTTTCTGCCTCTGGCCGCACACATTTCACCCTGTTTTGTTTGGAATTTGAAAAAATGTAAAACATGAAAGTTGTATCCCTTTGAATTAGCGTTCCAACCATATATTGTGTATCTGAATGGAGTTCTGAGAGAAAAGTTATGTGCATTTAACTAGACAGTGCGCAATATACCTACTCGATTCTTCGGTCGTTCTTAACTATCATATGTTGATCCCCGAACACGATCCCGGCTTAATTCCTTGGGCTTTTACTCAGACTTCAAAGCTCCAAATCACTTAAATTCATTATATAACATCTACATAGCTCAGAATCACTCCTACAAGGCATAAAATAATAATTAGTGCAAAACACTATCGATTAAAGCTCAAGCTCAATTAAAGTGTAGTAAATTAGAAAGTGACTAAAATACGCAATTATAGACTATCATTAATTCACTACCACTAGCATATTCATATTCTTCCAAGAATGAATATGTATTCATAAATCTCATGTTATCACATTCACACGATGAATCGACCATAATCATCTATATGTACTTTACAAAATCTCATGTCAAATCGATGACAAATATTACTTTCACAGTGACGGATTATTTTGAGAATCCTTATTATTCATATTACCACAATGATGACGATTATAATTTCGTTTATTGCCACGTCCACATCCATTGGTACCTTCACGGTAATGATTTTGTCTTCTTTCAGACTTATCACATATTGCTATCATATTCTCTTAAGGGAATGAGAATGAAGCAAATACAATGGAACGGGTTTCCACTTCTTGTACTCACAATCATATATGAATTTGATCATGGCAATACATAGAAATTTTACCGCTTTGGGTGGTTATAATTTTTCACAAACTCTATTAGAGTTATAAACAAAATTTATTGTCTTTACTTGTATTTAAAATCTAATTATTGAATTTCAAGAATTTAAAAGAGAAAAATAAGGTAAAATACTTACCTTAAAATCAGAATTTATTCCTGGGGGAAGTTTATGGAATAATTGACAATCATTATACTCAATATTATGTATAAGTTGAGCACCATGCACGTATCCCAAAGCCTTACTCAATTGGTTGGAGTCTCGTGCAGATAACGTGCTATAAAACAATAAAAGAATAAGAAAAATATTGCATAGAAAAGTAGAGAGAGAGAATTCTTATTGATTTGGGATGATTTACAATGGATAGAACCCCTCTATTTATAAGAAAAAAGTGACTTAACCACAAAGTAATAAACCGTAAAATCTCTAAAATATAAACATTCACTTTAATACGATTTTATTTATAACAAATTTGATGTTTTAATAAAATTCCAGTGTTAATCAAAGGCTAAATATAATTTTTTTATAGGAAATTAATTTTTTAAAGATATTTTATATTCGTTAATTAGGAGCCCAAATTCATATTTACACTCAAAGGCCCTAGCCTCAACACATAGAAGAAGAACATTGAATGTAAAACGGTAAAGGGTCTGATATGTCCCTCTACTATTAACAATTGTTTTAAAATGTCCTTCGTTATACTATCGGGTCAAAAAAACTCTTTACCATTACACTATTAAACAAAAATGCTCCCAAAACATACGGAATAAACACGTGGCGTTGATTTAAGGCTCAAGGCCATTTGGTTCTTTTTAATAACCCAAATTGGACCTAACCCGCTCCGACCCACGTACTTGACATCCATATTTCGACATCCAAATCCAAATCTAGGTTTAACGTGTTCATCATTTTCACCTTTTCAACAACAAACCCGAAAATACTAAGATACTCATTCATATAAACCCAGATTGTAAAAATTAAATCTTTAAGAGGAGTAATTTAGGAAAATTTACCTCAAGATTCGTATGTGTGATGGTCATGGAAAGAAGGGCATCTTTTTAGTGTAATTTCGAGCAGGTTTCCAGCGTTGTATCTAGCAATTATTAAAATAAAATTTTAGTGTAATTTCTATCAACTATTATTAACATGAGCAGATTTCTAATTAAGGTCATCGATTTTTTACCAATATGAGTAGCTATCTAAAGGTCACAGGAAAAATAAAAACCAACAAGCAGATACGAGAATTTCAGTGGGACCTGTCTAGGTTCTATTTTCCGGCGAAGTTCAAAAAATGGAAAAACATTTGATTTTTTTAGATCCAACAAATTGGAAAGAAGAAAAAGAAAATAATTATAAGAAATGAAGGAAGGGGTGTTTTGGCTGTGATGTTTTGGCCAAGATTTATAGTAGATCTCGCCGGTATTCATGATGATTATAAAATGAAGAAGGAAAAGAGTGAGAGAGCGTTGAGATAGTCAGTGGTGTTGGCTTTGTGATTTTTCCAGCGAGTTTCACCGGCTCCGTTCGCTTATCTGGTGGAATGGGTTTGCTGTTTGGATGATGATACACGAAGAAAAAGAAGAAGAGAATAAGAGAGATGGGGGGCGTGGGGAGGGGGCATTACAGTGGAGGTTAGTACTACATGAGGAATTTTCCGGTGACCTGCCATGTTTTCCGGTGGTTTTGGTGTGAGGTGAGAAAAGAGAAGAGGGTCGTGTCTGGTGGGGTTATTTCAGGGGAGGGGGTTTAGGGTTGGATAATAGAGGTATTGGGTATTTTAAATTGGCGATGGGTCAACTAAATCTGAGAACGCCACTTGTCTATTCTATCTATTTAGGGACATTTTTGTTTAATAGTGTAACGGTAAGGAGTTTTTTGACCTAATAGTATAACTAATGACTTTTTAAAACAATTGTTAATAGTAGAGGGATATATCGGACCCTTTACCGAATGCAAAAAGGGGTTCAACGAAGTGGTCACTCTTAGTTACCGCCACTATGAGTTAGGTAAGTAGGTGAACCCCGACTTCACAGCCAACCCCTATATTTGTACAATATATTTTTCAAGAATATACTTATATACTTCCGTTAACTTTTACTTGGCATGTAACTAAAAATAGATTTTCATTTTTATTTATCATTTTACGCATATCAAGAGAAGATAATTTTTTTCCTGTTTTACCCTTAATTCATTAACCAACATTTCTTGAATAAATAATGGTCAATTATAACTTATCAATGCTCAATATTGAAATTCTCAGAGAACTCTTCATTATCTCTTTCCTTAAACACAAAAGTCCATAAAGTCATCTTCTATTTTCTTGTTCTTTGGAGTATTTTTGTTTCTTCAGACGTTATTTGCGAATTTGAGTTCAATTATTGAGTATCAGTTAATAGGGTATTGTGATAAAATTATCATGTCAATAATTGTTTCTTAAAAACATAAAAAATTAAAACATACCAAGTAAAAGTGAACGGAGGGAATATATAGTTTCTAATTGCATTAATATTAGAGGCGGATCTGATCTAACATTTAACATGTGGATGAGAGCTCGTGTTGAAAAGCTACATCTTTCTTCCACGAACATATCAAATGCCCTCAATTTCAAGTTAGATCGGATGAGTTACCCATGACAAACACGTATCCACACAAAAAATACATTTATTTTTGACAAATATTTATATGTATTAAAAGATGCACTCACCGCTTTTAAATTCCAGTTCTACCTTTACAAAATTTGACAAATTTTTGCATTCTCTAATACATGATAGAGAGATCCTATCATTTACCACTGGCTAGAATACAAGTATATAGATACTCATCTCTACGGTTTTAATGGTATTTGGTCCCTATAAATTAATTATTAGTCATCTACCTCCAAGGCGGTCCCCTTTGATTTACTCATTAAGGCAAAGTCTTGATTTTTCTAGCTTCCCTATATTCCTCTTCTTTTTAATTTCCTCCTCTAATTAAGTGAGCCATAAATTGAAGCAGAACATTTTGTTATCTTGAAAATTGGGACCTTCTTCTGTGCCTTGTATATTTCTCCTGCTAGTAATTGGTGCAAGAAAAAAAGTTATGGAGGGAAAGGTTGAGGCAATATCAAAGGAGTTAAACAATAATGGAATTCATTTAGAAACAAAATTGCAGCAGGAAGAAGAATCAGTAACACATGATATCCAAGTACAATGCGATGACAAAATCAGTGAAGAAGAGAAGAACAAGATTCGCCTCATGAGAGCTCTTGTCGAAAACCAACATCCTTCTTCCAAGGTAATTGTTTTTTCACTCTATGTGTTTCAATTTGTTTGGTATAGTTTGACTTTGACACAAAGTTTAAATGATAGAAAGACTATAACTCGAATATGTTATAATATTTGTGTTGGTATCAGGGTAGACCTTCCATAAAGCAAGTAAATCAATCGTTTTAGGCCCCATATTTGTGAGGGCTCCATTTTTTGTTACAGACTATGTATAAATTTTAAAAAGAGTTCTGTAAATAAAAAAGAATTGATGTCTTTCTTTAACAAATATAGAGAAGAAGGGATTTGCTACTGCCTTGATTTCTACCAAGGAAATTTCACTTGAAATAAATATCGAACTCGAATTTCGTAAGAAACATGTGATATATAGGAAGTAACTATTTGATGCGAATCTTGATAATAAGATCTCAAAATTGTTCAATTCGATAATGATTTAGAGAAAGCCATTTTTTACTTCAAAATAAATTTGAACAATTCGAAGTACATGAAAATATTTTTAGTTTTTTTATTTGGCAGTAAAAACTAAGATCACTAGATGTTGGAAATTTGAATTTTTTTTGCCTTAATCTTGAATGTTCCTTAAAAACATAATAATCAATTCGATATTAATGATTTAGAATTATTTTCTGAATTAAAAGTATTAAGGAAAATAGTACAATTAGAAGATAATATTTTAATTGATACACTTAGTCAAATAAAAAGATTTAATTCTTTTCCAAATGCCTAAATTGCTTATGAAATAATGTTCATAACTCATGTTGCTGTTGCTTCAGCGGAAAGGAGTTTTCAAAATGAAAATTGATAAAATCTTACCTAAAAACAATAATATCACAAAAAGGTTAAATGGATTAACTATATTGTCAATTGAGAAATACTTATTATATGAGTTATTGATTATAAGAAAATTATTAATAACTTTGTATTAAGAAAAGCTAAAAAAATGGACTTCAAATAAATAATAATTTTTTTTTAAAAACGTTAAGGCCTCTCATAAAGTTTGACTTTAGGCCACAAAATTCGTCGAACCGCCCCTGGTTGGTATAATATTTTTGAAACTTGTAATCATAAACATGATATAATATTTGTTTGTTGCAAAAGCTTCCTTATCAAGGAAGTATAAAAATATATGTTTTTCTTAAAGGGCGAATAAGTAAATAGTATTAAACAAAGTAAAACACAGGTAGTAACTCTTTATTAGTTTCCTTCCTTTCCTTTACATGTAAAACATCAAGAATTTTTCTATGTTAAAATGATCAAGTGCAAGAGAGAGGTTTCTAATGGTCTGTTTGGCCAAGTCTCTAAAGTCCTTAGTTTGAAAAGTGCTTTTTCTTGAAAGTACTTTTGGTGAAAAATAGTTTGTATTTGACTAATTAATTTAAATTGCATTTTTCAGTAGCAATTAGTGTTTGACCAAACTTTTAAAAAGTGCTCCTAAGTATTTTTTTTCAAAAGTGTGTTTTGGGGAGAAGCTATTGTTTCATGCTTCTCCAAAACTGATTCTGCTTCTCCTCAAAAGCACGTTTTTTCTTCCAAAAGCTTGGTCAAACAATTCAACTTTAATAAATAAATAAAAAATCGGAGAAGCTTGATTAAACATGCTATAAGTGTATAACTTCTAGTGAGTTAAAAGGAAATGAGATGTTGTAGATCTTGCAAAATATACACCTCAGGAACTAGCTTTTGCAGTTGAATTTAACCTAATCTTCATTATTCTAAATCATGTATCAGAGTCAGGGCCATGCATATTCTTGGTTTATCCAATGTTGAGCCCCTATGTTATATGTTCATTCCCCAAATGTCCAACTCTTGCCATAGGGGGGGTGTTAAGTGTCGTGCATTGATTAAAGGAATTGACATGAGCTAGTTTTCTGAAATTGAGTTAAGCTCAGAGTCCATCTTCTTATCAGTTTATTTTTTACGTCAATTGTTTTCAGGAAGTAGATGATTTTGAGATAAGAAGGTTTCTTCGATCTAGGGATCTGGACGTAGACAAAGCTTCGGCAATGTTCTTGAAATGCCTTAAATGGAAGAAAAGCATTGCACCAAATGGCTTCATTTCACCGAGTGAGATTCCAAACCAGATAGCACACAACAAAATGTTCATGCAAGGAGTCGACAAACAAGGACGCCCTATTGCTGTCGTTTTAGGTGGCAGACATTTTCAGAATAAACTAGGAGGTTTTGACGAGTTCAAACGTATGATTTTGTTTTCTTTCTCTTTATTCCGTTCCACTTGGCCTGCTACTTAATTTATAGTCAAGACATTGTTCTCATTTCCAGGATTTGTGGTCTTGGCTTTGGACAAACTATGTTCAAGGTACACTATCTTGTATTCTATACTCAGTTGGCTAAATTTGCCTTTTCAGAGAAGCTTTCAAGTTTGTCAAGATCCTGCAACCTTGATATCTTTATTATTTTTTTGGGATTTTTTTTGATGAATCAGGACCTCACCAGGTAGGGAAAAGTTTGTGGTAATTGCAGATCTCCAAGGTTTTGGTTATTCCAACAGCGATGCTCGTGCATACATTGGGGCTCTATCCATTTTACAGGTCCAATTAATCACTTCCGTTGAGTTTAACTTCTATACACGGACAATGTAAAGTCTTTTTATATTATTGACCTAACACATAACTATTGATAACCGTCCATAGTAAGAAGAATCAGTAATATATGTGTGTATATATATATATATATATATATATATATATATATATATATATATTGCGATAGTGTAAAAGCGCTTCACCGCCTTTACATATAAGTGAAATCCTTTTCATTTTTTCTCCTTAAGAGTCCATAATTGAAGTTTACTACTATTAATTGCAGGACTGCTACCCTGAAAGACTTGGAAAACTAATTGTAGTTCAGGTTCCTTATCTATTCTGGGCAATGTGGAAAATTGTGTATCCTTTTATTGATAACAAGACCAAAAAGAAGGTGAGGCTCTTTAGTTGTTAATGAAACACTGCTATGTGTAGCCAAGGGTGGTCAATTGAACATCTTTTGCCGAAAAGGTATTGAATAAAAAAATTGACTTTGAATACTCTTGCATAGCCCAACGGTAAAGGGTGTATTTGAACACCCTTATTGAATTTCATAGATTTGCCATTGTGCAGTTGTAGTCGGGGATTGCCTTATTAAGTTATTGGTTAAACTTTGTGTTAGATTATCTTGGCCAAATTAAATTAATTTCTATCTTTCTTCTCAGATAACATTTGTGGAAGACAAACGACTTGCGACAACCCTACTTGAAGACATTGATGAAAGTCAGCTACCTGAGATTTATGGAGGCAAAATGCCATTAGTTCCTATTCACGAAGCCTAAGCAAGTACTCTAATTATTTTCAAGGAGTTTCAACCTCATTATCGAGCTGGTAATGCTCTCAAAAGTATGACAAAGTTTGTATCGATATTATACATTTGTATACGTTATGCCGCATTATTAAACATTTAGCTTTTACCTAATTGCCACTTCAACTTCCATATGATTTTTGACTAAACTGGATAGTCCTCACTCTCAGATTCTACAGCAACGAAGATAAGGTTGTATAATATATATTCACTTAAAATCCTCTTTGTAATTCCTCTCTAGAAAAGCAAGACTAACAGCCATTAAGCTGGTTTTCCACCTATTATTTTAGCTAATTCTGATGGAATATTCTACTGAGGTTATACATCAAATAAACACGTTATACTGCTCTCATTGGAACCAAGCATGTGAAAATCATCATAGAATAAGGTTATGTTACCAAGTTTCTCACCAGTCAAATCGTTATCCTGGCCTCACCAGTCAAACGTTACAGGAGAAATAAATTCAGCTAGCAACTAACACGATTAGTTCCCTTGAAATGATAACTGCATCTGCATGTGTGATCAGCATAATACAAGTTGTCTTAACAATAACTATAACATAAGTTTTCCCATCGCTTTCTTTTCGTCCACCTTTTTCAAATTGCAATAACAATTTCTTGTTCCATCTTGAATTTGTCTTCGTAACCAATATGACATATAGGGAGTGTTTGATAAGTAATTTTTTAATTTTTTCATGTTTGGTCGGCATAAGTGTTTGAAAAATATGTTGCTAATAAACTCATATTCCTATCGGTTGGACTAAAATGACTTCTCTCTATCAAGAGAAAGAAAATTGTTTTTCAAAATTCACTTTCGACCTTTACCACCCCCTAATTCACACCCTCGCCACCTGGCCCCTATACCTATACTACCACCTTGCACCCCGACCCACCCTCCACCACGGCACCCTCCGCCCACCCTCCAACCCCCGCTCCGACAAATCTTCCCCTCCCAAAACAACCCCTGACAGGACCCACCATCCACTCCTCTCTCAACCTCTCCCCCCCCCCCCCCCCCCCCCCCCCCCCCCCCCCCCAATCTTCCAATTTGCCTAGATTATATATATCAGCTAACTGCCAAACACAAGAAAATAAGTAAAAAACTGTCTAATCTTCCAAGAATATTTTCCAGAAAATTATCTTTCGTGAAAATATTTTCCTTCAATATCAAAGACACCCATAGTTAGGGGCGGGCTTAGTTTTGGGCTAACCAGAAATCCGAATTTTTTGGATTTTTGATTTGGATTTTCGGATTACGTATTGGATTTCAGATTGGATATTGAATTTAGTACTTCGTATTTTTGTGTTATACCCCATGTTTTCGTTTGTAAGACTCTCACGTAAGTCAATTGATGTAAGCTCTAAAATGAGATCATCTTTGAAAAGTGTATAACGTAAGTTAATCATGTTACTGTGGAGGTTACAAATATTTAAGATCATGAATGCCAAGTACCAAGAGGGTTAGAACTTAGAAGACTTAGAAGCTAAGTGAATTGAAGAAAATAAGTTTCATGGAAAGTCGACTAGTTGTGAATGTTATAACATGTACTTTTGGGGTGAGACTATGGTGCTTAACATTATAAGAGGATTATATTATGAGTTATTTTAGTCGTATGATAGCCATGTCTTATGTTTTGAAGTTAAACGTGTTGTGGAACAAAAGTTGAAAAAGGTCATCACATGTTACATTAATAATTGTGCTGAAAATTAGGTCAAATCTAGCTGAGCTTTTCTCCCAGTATACTTGGAATTAAGGGGTGATTTACCTACAAAATTGAAGATCTACGAGTCTCGTTTCTAACGCATTAAACCATTTCTCAATATGACATCGAGTAGAGAGATATTCGCGTTTTGACGAGACTGCTCAAGCAGCTCCCAATAGGACCCACTTAGGCGGTGGTCGACCTACTTCACTTTAAAAACGATTTGGACGACCTTTATTTCTCATTTTTCGACCCAACCTCGTCCATACACTCTTCCTAACCCTCCTAAATAGACACCATATGGGTTCGAGTGATTACATCATATTTCAACATCAAAAGTTAGTTCTAAGGAACAACAATACCTCTTTGAGGTTATGTTGTTATTGAGGATAATTGGTGGTTGTATTTGCCCGAAATTTCAAGTTGTTGCTACTGTCTAAGGTGAGTATAACGACCTTATAATTGTGCTTAATCTTGTGTGTATGTTGGTTAAATTGTTGGGATGATAAACTACAAGATTATACTTGAATTAGCTTGAGATGTTATTGTTCTTGATGGATTGATTTGAAAGTTGCTCTTATGAACTTTAAGTGGCTGGAAATTATGGAAAATAAGTTGGCAATGATATTGTTAATATGATTATGTTGGTTTAAATATCAATCTTGTTGAGGAAATTGGTAACTAGAAAAGAAAATGTCTATAAAGCACTTGGAAGTTGTTGACAGTGAGACTATCTTCTGTTGGGCTATTTCGGGTACTTTAAAGTTAAGTACAATGTTGAAAATATTTTAAAAGGTATTTGTTGTTATACTGGATATATTACTAAGTTCAAGAATGAATGATATTCGGATGAAGGGTGCTAAAGGGATTCAATCCGGCTTGCCGCTCGTCGTCATATATTGATGACTTGTTAACGAAATATTTTGTACCCTATTGTTGACATTGTTCTTATTAGATTTCTCTGGTTAGCATATGGTAGAGGAGGCCCTTGTTATAGGGGAGATGCTGCCGAAATTTACATAAACGAGCTACTAGTTTAAGTTGCGGATTTAGCCTTTACTCAACACTGATTTTGAATCACCTTATGCTATGGTAGATTGAATTGAGTTATTTGAAGAATTGCTTGGAAGGTATTAAGGACTCAACGAAGTTAAGGTATACTAAGGCTAAAAATTTCTCTTCATTTTGGCATTATTACGTAACTACATGTGTTTGATAACGAGACATAAAGAGAAGTTTCCTAGTTCCATAAGTTATAATATTTTCCCTTATTTGGACTTTCTATTCAGTTAAGAATTGTCTTCTTTCAGTGAAGAGAGCAGAGGGTCTACACACACACCATATATATATATATATATATATATATACACACACACACACACACACACGGTATAACAATATTTTCACCACCGACCGAGCTATAATCGGTAGGCAGGCCCCTATTGGGAAACCCCATATCAGATGGTAAGTTATAAACCGAGTCAGCTATGGTCGAGCGTCTATGAGCGAGCCTACTACGGTAGAGCAGTTACAAGTACCAAGCCTTATACGACCAGACAACTATTTTACTTACTATATTAAGGGAATTGAGTCAGTATCAACAAGTAAGTATCTTCACATTATCCTTGACTCCCAATCATTTTTAGTTATTATATTACCATTTCAGCTTCAGCTTTCAGTAATTCTGTTACCTTACATACTCGGTACATTATTTCGTACTGACGTCCCTTTTGCTGAGGATACTTTGGATAGACCTTCCCAGTAGACAGAGTCAAACATCAGCTTGGTTGGTAAGCTCGACTTCCTCGGAGTTACCAGGGCAAGACCTTTGAGTCTTTATATACATGTTTGGTGGGTAGATCGAGGCCTTGTCCCCACCTTGATAAAGTTCAGATATCTCTAAAGGCTTGTGGACTAGTCCTGTGTATTTTGTATGTTAGTATTGTGGAATTGCTAGCCCTGTGTACATGTTCAGTTTGGTATTGATGGTTGTAGAAATTCACGGCGGCCCCATCTGCCTGCACAATTAGTATATGAGCGTTTGAGTATGTTAACCCTCAGATGAGAGAGACATGATTTTCAGACGATTCACAATATGACCCCATCGGCCTCGATTGGTATTGTCAGCTTGCAGGCAGGCCTCATCGGCCTAAGTTGAGAGATACCTCTCCAGAGTTCACGGGTACAGAGTGGTACGCTGAGGCCGAGTATGGTATCGGGTGCCGGCCACGCCTCCTCAGGTTTTGGGCGTGATATTTTGGATATCCAAAAATCCGAAATTTAAATTCTTTATATTCAGTCAATTATCCATATGTCAATAGTAATAGGTTAAATACCTTGCCCATAAGATATTATCTCATATTGAATATTAATTACTATGTTTCTGTCAGAATACTTTTTGTTTGGACATGATTTTACTATTACTACTTATCTATTGTGTTAATGTTTGTTGCATTTTCTTGCTAATAGTTTCATTGTTTGAATATTTAATTTGAATGATTGCGGTAAGAATGAGGAACTTTACATGCAATTTAACATGAGTCCTTTTGCATATTCATTGTTGTAAAAAGAAGAAATATCTCAACTTATAAGCTCAAAATCGAAAATCCAATATATCCAAATCCATTATCCGAAATCGAATTTAAAAATCCGTTCCAATCCAAACTTATTTGGATTATCAATTCTTTAATCCGAAAACCAAAAATTCAAGCCGAAATTTATTTAACCAAGTTGCTTAGACGTCT
This sequence comes from Nicotiana undulata, assembly GCA_005239495.1. Classification (NCBI taxonomy): domain Eukaryota; kingdom Viridiplantae; phylum Streptophyta; class Magnoliopsida; order Solanales; family Solanaceae; genus Nicotiana; species Nicotiana undulata. The sequence continues at coordinate 23,231 of ML266778.1, forward strand.
TCCTTGATTTATTTGTGTTGTGCACTGGTCATCTATGTAATTTATTTTAAATATTTTATTATGTTTGTGATCTTATCAAATTGATAGATAAAGCAATTAACTTGATGAAAAAAATTAATTCGATGAATTTTCCTGGTTACCAAGTAAAACAGAAGAGACAAAAGCAAATAAAGTCCAAAGAAAGTAAAGCTGGACAATGAGTTCTGCGAATCTATGCAGCGACTCTCTGCACTAGAGCTCTCATTTCGCCATGCGACAAAATTTATAGAAACCGTACACTGTCGTGTTACTACGTGTCATTATTTCATAGGTGAGAATTTATAGTCCTAAGGTTGACCAGATCTTTGTAGTTCTAAGAGAAATATTTTATGTATAATACTGTTATAAATATAAAAATGTATAAAATGACGTCATTTCAAAATGTGATATAGTGAAAAGGAAATAAGCATATAAATTCAGACCAGTGAAGTAGTTGAGACTTGAGAGACTAATATTATGAATTATTAATGGTTGATGTACAGTAAATGAATAAAAAATATGAACACCATACGATGTGGGTAAATGCATATTCCCCTAAAACAAATGAGATAAACTTTTGGGAGGATTGCTATATATAGATAAATTATGTAACAAATTACACGAGTTAATATGTACATCAACTTCGTGGATTAGAATACAATCTTGAATAAATATGAATCTCGACAAAATCAATCATCACTCATACAACAATATCACCAATATGCATACATTCGTAAATACGTGTAGATTGGAGACTTGGAGTTATTAGGATCCTATGTTTCGGGTAGGTTTGAAATATTCTTTTAAACAGTTTTAGTTTTTTCAACGGAAAATGTCTAATGTTCTTGTACTATACGAAATTGAGCACATTTGTCCTTCGTTAATACTTCAACCCACATATGCTCTTACCGTCACCCAATTAACATCAGCGAAAAATTTTCTCCGATAGTTTTCATCTCCTTCAGGTCAGAGAACCTGTGGGGTTTGTGATAGTAAAATTTACAGGAATTTATGAATTTTATCAAGTGAAATTTGACGAAAATGGAAAAGGCATCAGCAATGGGGAAAATCCGATACGAGAGAAAGAAAAAGGGGGAAAAAAAAGAAAAAAAAGAAGAAGAAAGAAAAGGGAAAGGTAAAGAAAAAAAAAGTACTAATAAAAAGAAAATAGTATTTGTAATGCACTTTAGTACAATTAACGAAAGAGCCAATTAGTTTGGGTGGATTCCGTTTTGAAAAGGGCATATATGGACCAACTATATGACTATAAGGCATATATAGACTAAAATATTAACGAAGGGCAAAGGACATATATGGACCAACTATGTGACGGTAAAAACATATATGGGCTAAAGTATTAACTAAGACAAATATACTCAATTTCATATAGTACAAAGGCATATTTGAACCTTTTCCCTTTTTGCAATTGGCAATCGCCATATTTTAACAAATTCTAGCGGTAAGATTTAATGAGAACTATAGAAAAAGCTAACCAGAAATACCATAAAAATTTCGTCAATAATAGTAGAAACTGCACCACAAAAGAAGATAAATAAAAAATATCTGAAATCACAAAAATTACACCTCCGAATATTATTTCTCTTAAACCATTCTTTTATTCACAATTCCCGTAAAACTAACAATCCCGTCAGTTTGTTAAATATATGATCAAAATTAAAAGTATTACTTTTGGCAAATTCAATCGACTCAAAGTGATAGGATTATATTCAAAGGACTATTATAAACTTATATTCAAACATAAGAGAACATTTTTATCAATTTCTCGTATACTATTAGGGGTTAAGTTTCTGGTAAGCGAAAATAATCCTGGATAAAAATCTAGTACAACCTTATCTTTCATTTGGTTAAATTATCCCAAAATTAAAAGTAGTACCGGGATAACGTATATTTGCAAGGGGTGGAATAGTAATCTCCAAATAAGTAATCCTAAAATAAAGCAGTAAAATTGACTATCTCATAACTAATACATGCATATCAAATAATCAATTATGTTGAGATTAATTACGTTGAGATCAGTTATACTAGGATTACTTACATCGTGTTTAATTATAGCGAGATTGTCTTCAAACCAAACGGCCCCTTATTGGAAGAAGTTATTGTGGTTGTAGATTGGCACTAGTATTAATTTAAGAATATGAATGAAAGAGAGGACAAGATAGGTGTGACCCCTATTGAGGACAAGATGTGGGAAACGCGACTTAAGTGGTTTGGTCATGTGAGGAGGAGGAGCACAAATGCTCCAGTGAGAGGAAGTGTGAGATGTTGACATTGGAGGGCCTATGAAAAGGTAAAGGTAAGCCAAAGAAGAGGTGGGGAGAGGTGATTAGACAAGACATTGCACAGCTTCAGCTGACCGAGAACATTATCCTTGATAGGAAGAAATGGAGGTCGATGATTAGGATAGTAGAGTAGGTAGTCTAGAGTGTTCATAACAGTAGTATTGGCATACAATCTTGCTTTCTGTTGGTAGTAGTTTTTTATGACTAACCGTTGTTTTCTTTCATTGTTGATCACCTTACTATCTTGTTTTTTTTATTCTGCTTTTATATGGCTTTTTTGTACTGTCCCTTCGTGTCTATATTTTCATTAATGTGGTGCTTATACTTTCTTGAGTTTAGAGTCTATTGGAAACAACACATATATCGTCACAAGATAGTGGTAAGGTCTGCATATATATTATCCTCTCTAGACCTCAGAATATGAAATAATACTGGGTATATTGTTGTTGAATGAAAAAGAGAAAAGCTACTCTTTTTTTTTATTAGTCTTTGGAAAGTACAAAGGGAGCAGTTTATTAGATTACAAAAAGATTATTAGGGCTAGCCCCCTGAAGCACGGTTTGATCATCTTTGGCATATGTATATCATCAGACTTTGAACTGTTCCATCTGACGCTTCTTTCTGTACGTACTTCCCCTGCATCCTACTTTAACTTTGCCAAGTAGTAGTGTTTCTTAAATGTCTCTAACTTTGTTCCCCTTCAACTAAATCCTTTACTTTACATACCCTTGCTTGAGCAAAAAGTACATTTTTGAAGGAAAAAATTACTTACTTTTTTGTCCCAATTATGTGAACTTTTTTTTTTTAAGATTCAAACTTATTAATCTTGATTGTATAGTTGGACATATAATATTTAAGTTTTTCGAAATAAAATTTAAATATTTAAAAACTATCTAAAAGATACTATAAGTACAATAATTAATAATTCAAAATATTTAAAAGTCATTTAAATAATTTACGAGAATAATTTATTTGATTCTCGAAATCCTAACACCACGATATAAATAGGAATGGAGAGTATGTTATAACAGTGAAGAATGCACCTTCATCATAATTCCGAGGTATAAGTTCAGCTAATCGATTCAACGACGAGTGGCGCAAAGAATATAATAGAGTTAGATATTACGAACCTATTTTATCTCAACTTAAAAGTGATAACGATCTAAATCCACTATTCTCAACGAGGAAGCCTTTCTGATTGGTCATGGACTCATACTATGTATCATCTAGTCTTGATTGCTGGTTTCTATATAACCTTTCATATTTGTCAAGGTAAGAGATTTACTCTTATCTCCGTGCAGTCTAATTTTGATTGGTCGCGTAACTGTTTGACCAAAAAATGTAGATTTTTGGTTTAATTAATTAATTTAACATTTGAGAGATTAATCCTAATTAAATATAATAACCTCTATCGCGCTTTTTTTTCTAGCGTAATCGGATTTCGACGTGTGACAACTCTTTTAAATGAAAGGTGTTAAAAGAGAAGAGTCGTCACCTAACGATTTTGAAGTGCGTTAGGGCACCTATTATGCAAATAACTATGTTTGACTAATCAATGTCACCAAAGATCGGGTAAGGGCTCAAATTACCTCAAAAAGAAGGTATTAGACACTCTTCGAGGTCCACAACTGTGGGTCCCCGCCGAACTTAAGACTGTAGATTATGTAATTAGGCTAGGTGATAAGATAAACAAAGAAATATAAAAGTCGAAGAGTTTCATTATAACACAATGAGAATTGGTATAAATCCTTAATGATTATAAGGATACAACTACATTGGTCTGTATTAAATGACTAAGTGTGAATAGAAAGTATATAAAGGAGGGGGGAGGGGGATCCTAAGTTTTTTAGCCTAAAGGATCGCCCCGTGCAACATAAATAATACTTCACAACGCCTTTTAGATAGGAGTTGCTCATGTTATTCAGCGAGCACATACTATCATCTCCTGCTACCCGATTACTATGTTAAAGTTGTTTACCTAAAGCGTTCTAATTCAATTCTAAGTCGTGTCCTGTGCGGGCACTACCCTTCCCCATGCCTATGGTCCAGGAGGCTTTAGACCTCTATTTGGTGGTTCTAGACTTAACTTAGGTTGCTCAAAATGATAAAAATTAATCGCGCATAAAAAATAAATAGGATTGCACATAATAGTCAAGAGTGGCTCATGTTAGCCTCCACACATAAACAAAGAAGCACGCATACTGATTTTCAGATTAAGCAGTAGAACGTCTCAAAATTAATACTCAAAATCTTTTAGTCATGTATGCATGATTTCTATATGATTCCAGTATCAAACAGGTAGTGGTGTATTTCTAGGCTAACGTACGAGCAGGTTAGAGCGTTATAAATCCTATAGACATGATTTCTAAGTGATTCTGATTTCCAGCATTATGCATAAGCAACATTCTGGTGAATCCTATAGGCATGATTTGTAAGTGATTTCGGACTCCAATAATACATGGGCAGTGCAGTGATTTCTGGATTAACGCATAGACAAATTGAATGCTGCAAGTCCTATAGACATGATATCTTGCGTAAAAGTTAGTGAAAACAATCATAGTTCTGAATTACTAATGCAGGTTTTAAAGGCATGCCTTTTAAACAGGCGATAATGTAATAGAAAATAATAGGAACAATCAATTAGAATGTTAGAACCCTATAGCCATGATATCTAGATGAGTAGGACACTAAAATTAGTTGAAGGAATTGATATATTGATTATTTGAAGTCCTATAGGCATGATTTCTAGATAAGTGAAAATATTGCATTGTTGCACCCTAAGACATGTTATCTAAGAGTGTTGAATAATAGACATGGAGACAGGTATAGCAAATATTGTAACTAACATGTCTTGACAAATTAAGTGAGGTGTGTGCGGGACTCCTATAGGCATGATGTCTATCAGTGTACAGAAAAAAAATATGCTAAACAAAATAACAAATGGAGCACATAGATCCTATAGACATATTCTTTACCCTTTCATGCAAGTACTAGCATACACTTTGTACCCCAATTTCACTAAATTCCCAATTGTTTGTTTATAAATTATTACAAGCCCAAAAAGAAATAGAAATAAGCCTCAGTATTACAATATTTGAAATAACTATATGCCCCACAAGTAGAGCAGGACCAAGAGGAGACAACCCAGGACTTCCTGGGCCTTCAACAAGCTTATTCTTCGCACCAGCCGCAAACCCAAACCCAAACTCAAGTCGAGATTAGAGTATGTTAATTACAGATATCAAACTCATATATAGACCCATACCTAGTAGAAGTGGAGAATCCACCCACCCAGTAGGGACAGATGAACAACTTAACCAAACAACTACTTATCGAATTAGTTAAGAAAACTCTAAGTCCACACACGCAGTTCTTAGCATTTATAAGCCAAAGGCACATAAATAGGACAATATTAAATTAGAAGGCACATGAGACATATATGAGGCAGGTTCATGTTCGTATTTCCAAAATCAATGTTTGAAGTGACAGTATCGAGCAACATGAGCTAGCAGGCCATTCCACATAGAGTTTCAAAATAGAACATGGTTCAGAACCAACCTACAACAACAACAAATCCAGTTTGATCCCAACATGTGGGGTTTGGGGAGGGTAATCTGTACGCAGACCTTACCCCTACCTAATGCAGGTAGAGAGGTTGTTTCCAATAGACCCTCGGCTCAGGAAGGGAAAGAAGAAGAAGAGGGAAGCGAGGAAGCGAGGAAGGAAGAAAGATGGAAGAAAAAAGAAGAAAAAAATCACATACCATAATAAAGGATAAATAGTAACCAATAATAGCAACAAGGAATACAATACCTGAGGCGAACAAAACCACAAACCATAATAAAAATATAAGAATATGAAGGAAAATGCATGCTACTAAACCTATCGTTGAACACTATAAACTACCTACTAACCTTCTACCTTAATTCTCGACCTCCACACCCTCCTAATAAGTGTCATGTCCTCAGTGAGCTGAAACAGCGCCATGTCCTGCCTAATCACTTCTCCTCAGTACTTCTTAGGCCTACCTCGACCCCTTAACTCTCCATGTCCAACCTCTCACACCTCCTGATAGGGGCATCAATGCTTCTTCTCCTAACATGTCCGAACCATCTCAGCCGCGACTCCCGCATCTTGTCATCCACGGAGGCTACTCCCATTCTGTCTCGGATAACTTCATTCTTAATCTTATCTTGCCTGGTACACCCACACATCCATCTCAACATTCTCATCTCTTCTACTCTCATCTTCTGCACGTGAGAGTTCTTGACTGGCCAACACTTAGCCCCATACAACATAGTGGGTCGAACCACCACTCGATAAAACTTACCCTTAAGTCTTAACGACACATTCATATCACATAGAACACCGGAAGCGAGCCTCCATTTCATCCACCCAAAATGACAATCTAGCATAATCATAGGCAGGAAGCAAGTATAGCACAAGTTTTACATGAAGATTTTAACATGACAGTCTAATCAGCATAACAATATACTAGTGGCACAATTTGGCCAACATATCATTTGGTTGAACATGAAACTCATCACGATGAGAATTGATCATAGCACAAAGATTCCAAAGAACTTTATGGTAGGTAAAAGAACAAATCAACTATACACTATTATGACAAGCAGGCATCAGGACTCTTGTCAGTTGATCACGCATAAGAGAAGAAGTGGAATGTTTTACCCTAGAAGTCTTAGATAATGATAAAGATTACAATCATCATGATTGCAAATAGCATAGAAACATGTTTAGGCTAGATATTAAGACAGTATTGTAACATGGGATCCGTACATTTATGGAAAGTTTAAAAAGTACAATTGATTAAACACAAAACTCAGCGTAAATGAAATCCAAGCAAAGAGATGATCACCTAAGAGTTTCAGTCTAAGAAACCAAGGTGAGGTATGAGGAGGGTCTCATAACAAACAATAGGTGATCAGAACAGTCAGAGTTATTAAAATTGCACAAATATAATAGGCATGCGTCGAAGCTTAAAGCTCAAACAAGTTCAGATGCTAGAAAAACACAGAGGCACAAGATTGATTCCAAAGGAAAACAAGAATACCAATAGAGATGAACAATATCACATTGATTCACAAATGCCTAAATGACATGTGCATGCAAAGCATGAACACAAGCAAACAAAAATAAAATTATGAGGGTCTCAGTACTCACAAGTTTGTAAAACTAAGAGCAAATAAGGTAGATAACTAAGTGCCAAAAACACTTTAATCGTCAATAGCAAAGAACATCAAAACCCCACATAATTCCAGTGCGTCAGAGTTCCCAAGGGTTTCAAGTGAACCCCGGGCAGTGCTCGCATTGAGAAAGAGCAACGATCAATTTTCCGGTGGCCTTGACTTTCAGCAGGCCAAGGTCTCAAATTTTAGAATAGTATAGAATGAGAGAATAAGAGAGAGTAACAGTTGTTAATTTCAGTGAAAGGTCCTCCTTAGGGGAATTAGGGGAGGGGTTTATATAGTGTCGAAGTTGAACAAACAAACAAGGAAAAGAATCAATTAAACATAAATAAAGAAAGAAAATATCGAATTGATAGGTTACAAGTACCTTCGTTTTATGTTTTGATGATCTAACAAACTTATTGTCAAGAACCAGATAAGGAACCTGATACACACTTGGTACACAACTCAAATATCTGACTCGAGCTAGAGAGAGTTGTCATAACTTTAGAAGATCAAGAATCAACACATGGAACTAATGACCTTGGGTTCCCCTGGCAACAATATGAAGTCAACTCTCCACAACTGGAAAGTGACTGCCTGCACTGTACACGCAAACAGTAAAGCACAGTGCAGCAGTCACTTCCATTGGGAATGACCTTGTACCATTTAAGTGATTACATCATTCAACTGATGTCATCTATGTTGTATTAACATTAAGTTTACAACAAAACATCACCTGAACACTCAAAGCATCTGATTATCAAGAACACAATTCTCAAGTTCATCAAGAACAAAGTACATCGTTGCTACGGACCAGTTTCGACATCAAGTCTTTTTATGTCCTTAGTAGAGTTGTAACTTTGTAATTTTTCTTCATTGTAATTCGTATTTAGCTTGTTTAGAAGCAGTGATTAGGAAACTCTTGTAAACCATAAACTACAGTATTTGTGTCATGACTAGAGTTAGTCATGTGTTGAAGTCTTTGTAATAGGTGTATTGCAAAGTGGCTTGTAATAGGTGTATTACAAGTTAGTGAGGGATTAAGAGTTTAATTCCTAGGTTGCATAGGTTGTAATCTAATAGGTTGCTCATAGTGAAGTTTAAATCCTACAAGTGTAGGTCTTGGTTTTTAATCCCATTGAGCCGAGAATTTTCCACGTAAAATTTCCCTACGTCATTTACTTTCTATTGTGCAAGTATAATCTGTGGAAACTAATATAGAACCTGGTCTCTATGTAGTTTGGTGGACTCTTTTATCACTTGGTATCAGAGTGGTTTCTTTCTATAAGCTTAACACCTAGAAAGGATCCTCATGGCTGCTCCACCAAACTTCAAAGAAGGTCAATCTACTTACAAGCCACCCAGTTTCAATGGTCAATACTATGGGTGGTGGAAGACAAGGATGCATGATTTCATCATGGCTAAAGACTCCGAGTTGTGGGACGTCATCTGTGACGGTCCTTTTGTTCCTACAAAGAAGGTTGGAGATCCAGCTGTGACAGTTCCTAGTACGATAAAGGAGTTCAATGATGTTGATCGAAAAACCATTGAGAAAAATTTCTGTGCTAAGAAAATTTTGGTCTTTGGAATAGCTCTTAATGAATACAATAGGATATCTGCTTTCCAACCTGCTAAAGAAATATGGGAAGCTCTACAAAATACTCACGAAGGAACCACTCAAGTAAAGCAATCCAAGATTGACATGCTCACCACTGAGTATGAGCTCTTCATAATAGAGGATGATGAATCCATTAAAGATATGCACACTCAATTCACTTCCATCATAAATGAGCTACACCCTGTTGGTGTAATTATTCCAAGAAATAAGCTTGTGAGGAAGATCCTCAGCGTGCTGCCCAGTTCTTGGGAAAGTAAAGTGAATGTTATCACTGAGGCAAAAGATTTGCAGACACTGACTATAGACGAGCTGGTTGGAAATCTGAAGACCTACGAAATGAAGAAGAAGAAGGATAGTGAGAGAAGAGAACCAAAGAGGGAAAATAACTTGGTTCTCAAGACTGAAAATAATGACTCAAGTGGTGAGGCTAGTGATATGGCATACTTGACTAGAAGATTTCAGAAAATGGTTCGCAGGAATGGAGGTATCCCAAAGAGGGGTAGTTCTAGCAAGCCAAAGAATTATGACCTCTATCATAAGTGTGGGAAGCCAGGACATTTCATCAAGGACTGCCCTCTCCTTAAGCAAGAACCTGATTCTTGATAAACGCTTCAAAAGAAAGAACGCCGCTGACAGTATTGTGAAGCAAGCTCTTGCAGCATGGGGAGACTCCTCCAGTGAGTCTAAAAAAGAAAATGATGCATATGACAACTCAATGGTGGAAGTGGAAAGTGAAACAACTGAGTATGACTCAATCTTTGCTTTGATGGCTCAATCAGATGATGAAGAAGATGGCGACAATGATGAGGTAAACTTTCTGGTTGTTCAGAGAAATATGAAGTCCTACTCTCCTAAAAAGCTCATGTCATTAGCAAATGTGTTAATTGATGATTATCATAGTCTTATAAATGATAAGGATGCTTTAACTATGGAATTAGGAGATGCTGAAGAAACCAGAGATGACCTGGTAGTTGTTGTTGTTGACTTGAAGGAAACAATAGATGATCTGAAAAATGAAAAGGAAGTTCTAGCTGAGAAATCACTAGCATAGAACACGAAAGAGATGATATAATGATGGTAGTGGTTGACTTAAAAGAAACCATTGAGAGTGTTAGCAAGGAAAAAGATGCCTTAATGGATAAAGTTGCTATCATTGAGTAAGAAAGAGATGATCTTTTAGTGGTGGTAGTAGACTTAAAGGAAACAATAGAGGAACTTAAAAGTGAAAGTAGACCTGAAAACCCTGAACAAGGAAAAGAAGTTGCAAGTGAGGCACACATTAAGCTTGTGAATGAGTTGAATTTGGTAAAAACTAGTTTGTGTGCCGAACCTGAGAAAAATAGACAACTTCAGGCAAAACTAGAAAGAGTAAAAAGTGATCTTGAAAAGTCTCTTAAGTGGACCTGGTCCTCTAATGCTATTACTGTTAGAATCTGTATTTGTAAAACAATTCTGGAGAAAATAAATAACATAAACAGAAATGTAAATGAAATAACAAAACCAATTCGAGCCCACTGAATTCACAGTGTTTCCTTAAGGAATTTAATCCCCTCCTAGTACCCAAGGTTATGGATTATTTCCTCCCAGGATAGAATGAATTACACATTGGTGTAGTGGTACTTCAAACCCAGTGTTTCAGCGAACACAAAGTTCGGTTGCAAATCACACTTGCTATTGCTTTCTTTGAAGTTAAAATATGCAGAAGAAAGGAGGAGAACTCAGAAATTAGTATGTAAAATCTGAGAGAATGGACTTGTATTTATAGCCAAAGTTGGGCTGAAATCTGAAGAGGTGCAACTCTTCAGAATGGTTGTTTTTGCAGAACGACCATAGAATAAATGCCATGACATAATTGGCTATTTACTCAACAATAAATAGGAAAAATTGAAGGGTAGTTAATTTTCTATTACAAAAACAAAAAACTGAAAATTGGACAACTTTAATGGATTTAATATTAATATTGTGTTATTAAACAAATATTTAATAATATTTCTGTTAATATTTAATATTAACAAATAAATTTGGTCCAAAAATTAATCAATCGATCGATCATTTGACCAAATCCAAATCCAAATCCAAATTCGAAGCCGAAGCCGAGCCGAGCCGAGCGAGCGACGACGACGACGATCCGAGGCTTGCCTTCTTCTCAACTCTTTAAGAGCTTGAAGAAGAGAAATTGCTTATATCCCCATAAAAAACCTTTTCCTCTTCCCATATGGGACAATTAAGGAGGGAACCTCAAATATTACTCAAATATTTTATTCTCCATTTCCCATTCACCCTATTTTAAGTTATTAATGCTTAAAACGCCAACAATTACTTCCATGTATGTTAACAATGGTGGAAACAAGGAGGGAATAGGGTTTCAACAGGAAAAAACTCCCTACAACCCTCGTAGCAAGTATGTCACTGTACACGATAATTGGCTATGTTCACATTGTGGTAACAATGGGCATTTCAAAGAAAACTGCAAGGCCAGGGTTCAGTCTCTTCAGAAAATAAGGTTTTTGTTGAAAGAGTAACTACTGATAGAGGACCTGGTTCCACTCATAGAAAACGCATATTACCTGCATGGACTAAAAAAGCACTCATTCATACCTTTCCGTATTACAAGAGACCCAAACTTGTTTGGGTTCATAAATCTAACCCTTGATTTCCCTGTACATGGAGTAGAGAAAAGGAAGCAGTCAGCAGTGGTACATGGACAGTGGATATTCAAAGCACATGACTGGAAATACCATGGACTTTCTTTCACTAAAAGCCATGCAAGGAGGGAGTGTATCCTTTGGAAATGGGAAAAAGGGTACATTCTGGGTGTTGGAAGGATTGGTAAATCACTCACTCAATTGAGAACGTGTACTATGTCAATGGACTCAAGTACAGTCTCTTAAGTGTTTCACAAATATGTGATAAGGGAAACAAGGTAGAGTTCATGTCCAAAATATGCACAGTCACAAATCTTGTTACTGGTGAAGTGGTGCTTGTGGCTAAAAGATGCAACATCTATGTTGCGGATTTTGAGTCTCTACAAAGTGGTGATCTAAGTTTTTTGAAAGTAGTTGATGATGATGATGCTGAACTATGACACAGAAGGCTAGGGCATGCAAGCTTCTCCTACTGAATAAACTGGTCCAGAAGGACCTGGTTCGCGGTCTTCCCAAGTCAAGGTTCAAGGAGCACAAAGTGTGTGATTCCTGCGCAAGAGAAAAGCATGTAAAAACTTCATTCAAGCCCAAAACGGACGTCAACAACTCAAAACCACTTGATCTTCTTCATATGGATCTATGTGGATCAATGAGGGTGCCAAGAAGGGGAGGAAAAAGATACATTTTAGTAACAGTAGATGACTACTCCAGGTTCACTTGGACTATGTTCCTTAGAACCAAGGATGGGACCTTTCAGGTATTTGTGGCTTTTGTGAAGAAGATTAAAGTAAAGATGGGATCAAAAGTAGTCTACATTAGATCAGATCGTGGAACAGAATTTGATCATGCAAAGTTTGATGAATTCAGCAATGAAAATGGCATTACCCATAACTTCTCAGCCCCAAAAACACCACAGCAAAATGGAGTTGTGGAAAGAAAGAACAGAACTCTTGAAGATATGGCACGAAAAATGTTGATCGATAGTGGGATTGCTAAGAACTTCTAGGCATAAGCTATCAACACTGCTTGCTACTTGGTTAACAGGTGCATGATCGGGTCTCTCTTAAACAAAACTCCTTATGAGTTGTTGAATGGAAGGAAGCCCAAGCTGACTCACTTGAGAACATTTGGATTCAAATGTTATGTTCTCAACAATGGAAAGGATCATCTAGGAAAATTTTATGCCAAGAGTGATAAAGGAATCTTCCAGGGTTACTCTTCTCAAATCAAAGCCTACAAGGTATACAACAAACGAACTTAGTGTGTTTAGGAGAGTGTACATGTAATTTTTGACGAGTCTTATCTCTCTAGTGAGAAGATCTAGAAAGATGATCAAAATGGAGAACCTCTGTTGGTTCCAGGAGAGGTTATTGATATGGAAACTAGAAAGGCAGACATGATGAGCAATGTCAAGGAGACAAGTGAAGACAATACAACCACTTCCTTATCTGTTGGAAAGGAACCATGTTCTACAATCACAACCACTGAAGCTGAAGATAGAGTGGTTGATGCGGTTCAAGGTAATCCACTTGTAGTAGAAAGAAGCATCCAAGAAACTCAGTCAGGCATGCCCAGCTCCTCTGCACATGAGATTCAAGTGCCAAACTAGAAGCACAAGAGCTCACATCCTCTTGACAATATAATCACCCCTCTGGATTCAGGATTTCAAACCAGATCAAAAGCCAAAAATTCACTTGCCTTTTCAACATTTCTCTCCCAAATAGAACCCACAAATATTAAGGAAGCCTTGAAAGATTCATACTGGATCACAGCTATGCAAGAAGAGATTCATCAATTCGAGAGGAACAAAGTATGTCACCTGGTACCCCGACCTACAGATTGCACCATCATTGGGACCGGGTGGGTATTCAACAACAAGCTTGATGAGTTCGGAAACACAACAAGAAACAAGGAAAGGCTTGTGGTCCAAGGCTATAATCAGGAGGAAGGAATTGATTATGATGAGACATTTTCTCCAGTTGCTCGTATGGAGGCTATCAGAATCCTCATTGCCTTTGCATCTTATATGGAATTCACTCTGTTCCAAATGGATGTCAAAAGTGCATTTTTGAATGGCTTCCTCAAGGAAGAAGTCTATGTCAAGAAACCTCCAGGATTTGAATGTCATGAGCATCCTGAATATGTGTTCAAATTGGACAAGGCGTTATATGGGTTGAAGCAGGCTCATCGAGCTTAGTATGAAAAATTGTCAAAATTTCTCTTAGAAAATGGCTTTGCAAGAGGAAAAATTGACAACACTCTGTTTCTAAAGAAATGAGGGAGGAACCGGCTCATTGTTCAGGTATATGTCGATGATATCATTTTTGGGGCAACAACAGATTCCCTGTGTGAGGAATTTGCAAAACTCATGGGACGTGAGTTTGAGATGAGCATGATGCGGGAGTTGAATTTCTTCTTGGGACTTCAAGTAAAGTAGCCTACAAAGGGAACATTTATAAGTAAGCAAAAGTATATCAGGGAGCTTCTGAAAAGGTTTGACATGGATGCATCAAAAGTGGTTGACACTCCCATTGCCACTGCTACTCGCCTAGATATGGATGAACCTGACTCTCCGGTAAATCAAACCATGTATAGAGGCATCATTGGATCTTTCCTCTATCTTACCGCAAGCAGGCCAAATATCGTATTTAATATGGGTTTGTGTGCCAGGTTTCAGTAAAATCCCAAAGAATCTCATCTGAAGGCTGCTAAAAGAATCTTGAGATATCTTAAGGGAACGCAAGACCTGGTTCTTTATTACCCTTCAGGTGACAATTTAAATCCTGTTGGGTATGCTGATGTTGATTATGCAGGTTATCTTGTGGACAGGAAAAACACATCTGGAATGGCTCACTTTTTGGGTTCATGTCTTATTATCATGGGTCACAAGGAAGCAAAATTCAGTGGCACTCTCAACAGCTGAAGCAGAATATGTTGCAGTTGCTTCTTGTTGTGCTCAGCTACTGTGGATAAAAGAACAACTGGAAGACTTTTGAGTGTACACTGATTGTGTACCTCTTTTATGTGACAACACAAGTGCACACAATATGGCTAAAAATCCAGTCCAACATAAGAGAACCAAGCACATTGATGTGCGACATAATTTTCTCAGAGACAACGTTGAAAAGGGGATTATCTGTATGAAGTTTTGCAGCACAAAAGATCAAATTATAGACATCTTTACCAAAGCCCTGAGCAGAGAACATTTTGAGAGAAACCGGCTAGCATTGGGGCTAATAAAGCCCAACTGAGAACCTGATTCCCAACATATGGCTATGAATGTCACATACAGGTAAACTAGCTAAAGTATTTTCTGGTCAAGTCTAACTCACTTTTATATCATTACAAGTAGACACACATGGTAATTACAGAAGTAGATGAGGTAATACATGAGCGGTAAAAGAGGGTTAAGCACTCTTGCAAGACTAGTCAGGGAACCTGGTTCTTGGGACACAGGTTAGTAGTCTCTTGTTTTCTCATACTCAATTTAAAATGAACAAAAATAATGCCACATCATCAGCTTTTCAGTTTCTGTATGTCACGTCTTTTCTTTCAAAATCTTTTCACTTCTCTCTAAAGCGATGCATCTCCCCATGTACTTGCCGCCGTTTCAGAACTCGTTTCTCTTTTCTTCATAAATGCCATTAACTCCATCATAACCCTTTCACTTCCAAAACTTAAACCAACTCTACTGTATTCTCTCTTCTCTTAAATACTCTTCAACAAAACCCTTACCATGGCTGAAAATCAAACAACCTCTCTTACAACTGATGATAAACCCACTGAGTCCTCACCCGTAAAAACTTCATCAATTGTTTCTTCTCCTACCATTGTTTCTAGTGAAAACCCCAAACCAGTTTCTCCTCCTCTCTCCACCCTCTCTCTACCCACTCTGACTCTAGTCCTCTCCCAAGTGGTGAAGAATCAAACAACCCTAATAATGTCAATATCCCTCCATTGTCTCTTGAGAAGCACAACGAGCAGAGTAAAGAGGAAATTTCCATTCCAGAAGAAAATCAGGGTCAGTCACCCTCTGTAGTGGAAATATCAATGATCGGTCCATAAATCGCTAAGACAACTGTAGAAGGTTGTGATTCTATAGGTATTTCTGCTTCTCTTGTTACTGCTTCTATGAAGCCTCAAGATAGGGATGCTATAGAAAACATGCTCTCCATTGTTGCTGAGGGGGTGATGGATGATAACTCTAGTAAGCCTGAGTCTCAAGGGGGAAGAGACTCAGCCCTCAGTGGGGGAAGGAACACTTGTGCCCTTTGAACAGTCACCACAGGAAGAAACTACTGGGACTCCACTTGATGGACCTAACCCCTCTCTTGAGGAAACAGGTTAGGAATCATCATCCCAGGTCAGTTTCGACCCAGCTCCTTCTCCTCACTTTGATGCTGAGCCTTTGAGCATGGTACCACTTGTGATGAGGTCCAGTGATAAAGAGGATTTGGATGATGTGGTGATGAGTAAGTTTGTCAGGGCAAGGAAGCCAGTGACAACTCCTGAGCCACCTCCCAAGCGACCTACTACCAGGTTGCAGAAAAAGAAAGCTCTTGAGTCTTCTCTCAAGAAGAATAAGAGGAGTCGTAGAAAGAAGAAAATACTAGTCAAGGATGGACAAGTTGTGGTTGATATGGATATACCAGTTATTGCAGTTGATGAAGAAGCTGTAGAGGAACCAAGCTCCTTAAATAAGGGGCCCCTGAGGAAGAAGCATTCTCTTTCTCGTTCAAATACCGAGAGTCCTTCAAAAAGTGTCGATGGAACACCTAGTGAAAAGGTTGTAAGGAGTTCCAATGGAAAATCAGTGAAAGTTAGTGACAAGTTGAAAGAAGTGGAAGTGTCTGATGAGAACAAGCGAGTGAAGTCTGGTGAGAAGTTTCAGTCCCGTGGTAAGTCTATGAAAAGAAAATTGGTGGATGATGAGGAACTCAGTTCTTCGAAGAAGACAAAAGTGGTAGCATCTCTGGAAAGAAAAGATTGAGGTACCAAAAAGGTGTTGTGGGGTCGTACTTTTGCCCCTAAAATCTCTGATATGGCTGGAATGCGTCAAGTGGTTGAGATGTGTGAGTTTCAATAGTGGGCACACTTGTTCAATGTGGATGTTCCCAAAGTATATGAGGAAGAGGTACAAAGTTTCTATGCCAACCTCTTTACTGTTGAATCTTATCACATCCGTGCATTGGTGAATGGTGTTGACATTGTAATGGATTCTGTTGTACTAGGAAAAATACTCAAGGTTCCTGTTGAGGGTTTGTCATCCGTCCGTATTTCTTGCAGATCTAACTTTAGGGACGTCATTGTCAAAGAAAGAGTAGTGCAGCAAGGGGAACGGGTACATAAAAAGGCACTGCTTCAAGTTTACTGGTTGCTCTTTGAGTTAGTCAACAAAGTCTTGCTTCCTCGTGCTTGTCACACCTCGCTTTTCACCTGTAAGGGTGGATTATGGAGTTTTTCCACTTTAAGTGACATTATTCGATTTTGGGATTTATTGATTGATTTTTAGAGTTGCCACCCGGATTTTTGACGGTGTTCTGGGACACCATCTATTGATATCCCAAATCGTGGAGATTTTTTACTCTGTTTAAAAATGTCTGCGAACCAGAAATCCGGATAAGGAATTCTGTTAACCCGGGAGAAGGTGTTAGGCACTCCCGAATTCCGTGGTTCTAGCACGGTCGCTTAACTATTGCTCTTTGGCCTAATTATCTAATTATTTACATATTTTAACCTATTGTGCATTTTAGCCTTTTTACTTTTTAGTTGCTTTTAATACTTATGGATTATTCTGCAACAAGTCATGATAGCGTGCACTTGTCGTTTTGAGACACATTGTAAACGCGCCACATGAAATGCACCACAATTTACAACATGTTGATTTTATTATAGTTTTGAAGTTGTGGTCGAGTAGCATGAGTTGCAAACCCGAATGTAGATTGCGTAATCACGACTATGGTCTTGATGGTTTAATTGCTTATTTGAAGCACAACTATCGTTAGATTATTCTCTAAGTTTTCGTAGTATTAGTCTAAAAGAGGTATTTTTGGACTATAGGGTATATATGTGTTTAAAGTCATCTAAAAACAAAGTTATCTAGTCTAAGGACAAGTGTTTGGGCCATGGCCAAATCTAGCCCAATTTAGCAATTAACACTTAGGCCAATCCTATTTTTGCTATTTGTGAAAGGGATGATTTATGCAACTCAACTAAGCATACTAAACGAAAGAATTTTAAAGGCATAAAATAGAACCATTGATTTACAGTTTTAAAACTACAATCAGAAACTCATTTAGCAACATTATTACATTCAATTATTACAGAGATGCTGTTTAGAAAAATTGTACTTATACATTTCGGAATTCATTAAATTTGAAATAAGCGACTTAAGGTAAATTACAGGAACTTTTAAGAAAAATGAGTTTTCCACAGTAAAAACTGGAATTTTGGACAACTTGATTTTAATATCAAAGATCACGTAAAGTTTTAAAGGAATTTGAATTTTAATCGAAACATAATAATCAGATACCTAACATATGCCATATTGTATTAACCCTAAAGCAAAAATATAGCCCTAAAGCTTTGGGATTTCGTACCCCTTAGGCCCAATAGCCTGGGGTTCAGGCCTTGATGGGCCACTTAAGCAGTCTGGCACGTTTTCTATATATACAAACTAACAAAATGCATAATATACTAAATAGTCCAGTTCTTTTACAGTAACTCTGAACATACAGAGAAATAGCGAGTCTATAGATGCATGTTTACATCAGTGTTCTACTACAAAATACAAATGTCAAAAGAAAACAATAAAACAGTATTCAAACATGAAAATGTAGCCCTAATCTATTGCTGCTTCCACTTGAATCAACTTGGATTCACTTATGACTCGAGCACCTGTGTCTCTGTTTGTGATTTCCATAAACCAAATAATACTTTGTGCATTATTATGAGTGAATCTGACCATAGAAAGGTCAGATTCACTTCCTTTAATGCTATTCAAACCTTGATTAGAATCTATAAGCAGTTTTAGCAAATAGCATAGTCATTGAGAGAATTGAACCTAGAGATTCAGATATTTTAGGCCAAAACTACAGATATCCAAGACTAAATTATGGCCTATTTTTATCCAAAATCAACATGTTCATGGCTTTACAAACTATCAGGGAAAATCATTCACTCAACAGGTTTCAAACATAGACTTTTCAACAGAATTTTTAGACAACAATAACAGATAATTCATTAACAATAATCAGCCCAAAGTTCATAATTTCATATCAGAAGAATTAGAACATTAGAACCAAGTAAACACATTCTTTTAAGCTCAAAGTAACAATTTTATTAAGGTAACATCGTTACATAGCTTTCTCAAAAAAAATCAGCAAAATATGACCAAGTAAGGTCAAAGAATACCAGAACTTAAGAAGTTCAACATAGCAACATCAACAAGCCTAAAGAAAACCCGGGAAACCAGCCAAGGGAAGAGCAGGATTTTGATTTTTTTTGAAATTACAGCCCAGAATCAATGGTCTTCAGAGAAAATCAGTAGCTAAAACTACCAGTTTTTCTCAGAAAAAAAAATATAACCAAAAGAACCAGTTTCGGCATATTCTTACACTATTTTTCCCTTCAGTATTTTTCTGTTTTTTTTTCTTCAGAATAATAGCATAACGGTATTTTTGTGTGCTAATGTGTGTTCAGGTGTGTGTAAAGAGTGTGTTTAGGTCTGTAAGTGTATTCAGGTGTAGAGGGTGTGTAGGTGTCTTTTTTCAGAGAATAATGTGGTCTATTTATAGGGAGTTTAGGGGTAGCATCTTTTAGGGAATATACCTTATCTATTAAGCTGAAATAGCATATGTACAACTGTCCATTCTTATCCTATTGGACAGTTGTACCCCCTTCTAAAATGTTCCTTCAATTACAGCCCTTATTCCCCTTTAAGAATTACTATTTTACCTCAAGATATTCTGATTTTATGCTTTTCAGACTTTGCTTTTGATATATATTCTAATTCTAGAAGTTTCTTGGGTTGTTATACCCAAGATTCTTCAATTGAGGTTCCTAAACTACCCCTTAGTACCCTTAAAATTACCCTTTTGGTATTTAAGGATTATGTTGTTTATTAAGTTGATTAGCTTTATTCTAATTAATAATTAGCACTAATGCAATTAGCTTAAGTTATTTACTAGGTTGAAGAAGCTGAAAAAATGACTTGGAATTAGCTTAAGAGTAAGATTAAGTGAATCATTTTGATCTTAAACTTAGCTAAACCAAATGAAGTCATTATGTGATTAACTCAATTGAGTAATTAGGCTCACTTAGTTGTCTTCAAATAGGATTTAGTTATTTATTTTAAGATATTAGCCTAATTATATAAAGTCCCTTTTAAAGGTTATCACTAAATCATATTGACTTTTAGTTAAGTGTGATTACTAATCAATGGGTATATATGAATGATTAATAGGTTTGTTTTAACCTAAGGGTCTAAGATTAAACTATAATTAACTAAAAATTGATAATTCAGTTAGAAGCTTTTGAATTTATGACCAATTATTAGCTCAAAATACCTAAAGCATGTGGGATTAGACTAAAAGGGGAGGCTAATAAACAATTTTTTAGAGAAAATCTGAACTCTTAAACTAAACTAGAATTAATGCACATGACGCAAGATCAACAATTAAACTCATAACAGCATCCAATAGAAATCAGGAAACACAAAACTAATTATCATTTAATGGCAGCTGGAATTAATCATTAATGTTCAGCAAGAAAACCTAAGAACCCTAACTATAACTGATTCATGCATGGAGGCAACTAATTGATTACAGAAGAACATTGATTAAGCAACTCTAGAATCAAATAGTAAATTTGTAGCACGCAAACAATTTAAGAAAGTGAGGGAGGGAACTTCAGTCGACTAGCGACACAAAAACCCTAAGTTATTAATCAACGAACACATTCAATGGCCAGAAGCAAATTAAGTGCACATGCTGTATTTGGAATCAAGTAGGTTCAGAAAAGAAAAATCATAAAACGAATAGACCTAAACTACAGTTTCAACTTAAATCATTTAGGGAATATTTCTTAACTAAGACCATTGATTATTAACGAACAAAGAGAGAGGGAGTACCTAGCACAAATCTACAAAGGTTTGCACATGTTTGGCCGGATTCCGATGGCTCGCCGGACCTTGGCCGGACTCTGGCGGGGATTGGAAATGATCCAAACCCACATGAATCGATAGCTCTCACAAAGAGCTATCGACTCATGTAGGTTTGAGTCATTGATGCTTCTGGAATCAACTGGAGTCAAGTTTTTAGGGTTCTCAGATCCGAAATTGGTGAATATTGAGTGGTTTTTTTGGGGAAACAAGTAGTAGGACGGGGTTGAGGGGAGGAAGAGGGTCATTTTGTGAAATTTTGGTATAATTTGGTTGAGCTCCGCCGCCGGTGGGCGATTTCCTGTCACGACCCAAAATCCTAACTCAGGTCGTGATGGCTCCCAACAGCGGGGTCAGGCAAGCCAACACTCAATTTACTAAGGTTTCCTTCTTTTTGATTAAACATCTCAACATATACCAAGTTTTAAAGCTTAAAACATTAACCGAAAAGGGTAATTTACCAGTTTTTAACCAAAAACAGTCATAAGAGGCATAAGCCGATATATATACAGACCATAACCCATAATAGCTACCACGTGTATGCCAGGAACTAGTGTCACAAGTCATGCAGGCATACTAACTGAATATACAAACGATATAATATACAGTCCCACTGTCTGAAAGAAATAGCCTGGAAATAAGCAAAACAAACTCCATGGTGCTACCGAGGATCGTCAGGAGAAGCAGCTCACCGTGAAGTCAGGTCCAAATGTAAGCAGAATCTAGCTTTGGTCTGATAACCATATGAACCAGCCTCAGAACCTGTATAATTAAGTACAGAAGCGTAGCATGAGTAGATAAATAAATATGTACCCAGTGAGTATCTCGTCTAATCTCGAAGAAGTAGTGACGAGAGGTCGACTAGACACTCACTAAGGTCCAACAATACAATATAACAGAATAAGATGAAAGCAGTAGGCATGTAAAGAAAGTAAAGCAGCAAAAATATAAGGCACTGAAATCCAAGTATAAGCTGGAAGTAAACAAACAATTACTACATCATTTCCCCCCAATTTATCCGTCAAATCAATACCCATGAAATTATTACAATCTATCAAACACATACGGGATAAGGACAATCGGCCTGAGCCGTAAACTAATCATCTCTGTGCACTGCGGAGGGTCGAACGGCCCGAACCATAAGTGCATCTTTCAATCCGCCGTGGCGTACGGCCCGTTCCCATGAGAGTAGGGGAAATAACACTCCGCTCGCAGAATGTAAATTGCGAAGCGGTCACATGCACACACAATAATCCTTAACAATTTACTTTTCGTAAACAATTCCTCCCAACTATCCAATTCCATAAACCTCAGGCAAACAATACTACATATAACATGAGTTCATAACATATAATTCATTACAAGGAAGAATACGAGGCATGATGTAGGCCTAACTACCCGGACATAGCAATAATAGACACTATGTACGGACTCTCGTCACTTGGTACGTATGTAGCCCCACAAACATTACACATAGCATTTAAATCACCTATGAGAACAATTTCCTCTTACAAGGTTAGAAAGGAGACTTACCTCGTGTCGAATCTACTCCCCGGGTCAAGAATGCGCCCGAAACTCCGAATTCGTCTCCCAAGGACTCGAAACTAATCAAACATTACGTAAATATATCAAATTATACTCAAAGCATGGGATTCTCCTATCTATTTAGTAATTTCGTCATTCTTGAAGAAATCCCAAAATTCACCCCCGGGCCCGCACGCTCGGATTTCGAAAATTCTCGAAGGAAACACTTACCCATAACCTAAGGATCGTTAAGTATATGATTTTTACTTGTTTTCATAGCCCATTCACGGGTAATTCTAAAATTTCTCGAAAGCCCTAGGTTACTACCCAATTCCTTGATTTTCACTAATTAAGTAGTTAATTTAGCTAGTAATTCATGCATTAAACTAATACTAGGGTAGAATTTACTTACCTGTTCAGTAGCTAGGTGAATTGGCTCTTTTCCAAGCTTCCTAGGTCGACAATGGTGGAAAGAAAATGAAGAAAATGAATTAATTCCCGTGTTTTAAGAAACACACTGCCTAACAGTGGTTCCGCACCTGCGGCTCAAGGACCGCACCTGCGAGCAATAGCTCGCACCTGCGAAAAATGGGACAAGAGCCTAGGCTCGCACCTGCGTGCAGGAGTCCGCACCTGCGAGAACTGGGCAGCCCACCTGGGATCGCACTTGCGAGGCTGGGACCACAGGAGCGGTCTCGCACCTGCGTCTGGGCAACCGCACCTGCGGTCACACCAGATCAGGTGCACCAGCAACTATTGCAGCTGGGTTTTGGCCTCGTTTGGTACCCAAGAGGCAGCTGGGCCCACCCGAGCCCCCGTCCAAACATACCAACAAGTCCCAAATCATAATACGGACTTGCTCGATCCTTCGAAACACTCAAAACAACGCTTAAACTCAGAATCACCCCTCAAAACCCCTAGAATCAAAACTTAAGAACTTCAAGTTCTTGAATTCGATATCAATGCGCCGAACCGACCTATACTACTCGGAATGACACCAAATTTTGCAGGCAAGTCATAAATGACATAACAGAACTATTCCCGATCTCGGAATTCCGTTCAGACCTCGATAACACAAAAACACGTTCCAAACCAAATTATGAACTTAAGAAAACTCTTATTTCGATATTGGGCGTCGAAACGCCTCGGGTCATCCAAAAGCCATTTTGAACATACGTCCAAGTCCGAAATTATCATACGAAGCTACCGAAATTGTCAGAACTCGATTCTGAGGTCGTTTGCCCAAAATGTTGACCGAAGTCAAACTTAGCCAAAAATGCCAACCTTAAGGAACTAAGTGTTCCTATACTGCTCTAAACACTTCTGAATCCCGAACCACTCATCCCCGCAAGTCATCAATCATAATAATCCACTATAGGATGTTTCATTTAGGGCAACGGGGTCCAAATACTCAAAATGACCGATCGAGTCGTTACATTTTCGGTCGGCGGAGATAGGCGGAGGACGTTAGAGGCGGTGGGGGTTAAAAGCGTGAGGATAGAGAGATGGGGAGACGGGGTTGGGG